>MU836370.1:0-29902 GCA_029204225.1 Diphasiastrum complanatum | reverse complement strand
AACATTTTTTTTTTTATTTATTTTTATCAATGGTGGCCTCTATCATTGCAGTTTCATACAACATAAGCTTTTGAGAAGAATTATCCAAGTTTGTGTATATTGTTGTTTCTATGTTGTCTCAATTTGTGATTTTGCTGAAATAGTGAGGTTATTATTAAATTCAAAACAAGTATTTTGAATGATGGCTAGCTTATGTAGATATGCATTAATGAAAACTCAAAGCAATTCATCATCCTATTGCACATTTATTCCCATCTCCATTTAATTGTGTTTGCATTAGTATCCATTCCGAATCACTTTGTATTTACTATGTTTTGTCTGATTCAACTAGCACTTTATTCAATACTTCTCCCACTCCACTTATAGTAGGATCATCAATATTTTTCGATATTTTTTTACCCATTTTACTTTTCTTTTCAAGTATTGTTGTGACAATAATACTTGCACAATGTTTATTTTTCAAAATGATGACTTTTGCTTTGTATTGCACTGAAATTTGAGGTCAAACAGAGAAATTATAAAAGCACAAAAAAGTGAAAAGAAACTTAGAGATATAACAACTTAAAAAGAGGGGATCTTAACAAAGACACAAAATGATTTTGTTTCTTATAAAATCCTTGAAACGTGTGCTTGAATAAAATAGAGAACCATTAATTTTTTTTTAGAAAAAATGTCATCAATTTTTCTTAACAGTGATTCTTTTGAGAAATTTATATCCAAAACACATTTAATGGATCAATTAAGATCTTGGCTAAATTTGGATGCCATCTAGAATCATTCACAAGCTAGAAATCATACATCTACCATGCTAGAATTGCAAAATTCATGTAGATATGATCATAAACACTTAGCTCTGATATGGTACTATCCATGTCCGTACAACAACAATACTTCACATGTTCGTACAACAACAATACTTCACATGTGCGGATCCAAGTACAACAAGAAAATTCACATTCTATACACCAGAACTCAAGATATCATGAGAAATTTGCAAGAGATGAGCATAGAATCAAAAGAGAAAAGTTATCCACATAGAAAGAGAACTTGAAGATAATTTTTCCATGCTGGTATAGCTATTTATAATAGCCATAATTCCACTTGGACACTTGCTTTAAAATAGTCCTAAAATAACAGCTTCTAGGTACTTCACCAGAAACCTAGTTTGAGTGACTAAATGCAATGTATCTATATTAGCCAAGTAGAATGGTCTGAATTCGAACTCATCCACAAATATAATTGCCAAAAATAGTACTAACACTATTTAGGCCTTTATTGACATTAAAAAATCTATCTTTAAGTTGAAATTCTATGTTGGCCTCAAAATTGCCAAAAAACTCAACTAACTAGTTGAATTTCTCTCACTCTCTCTTCAACTAGTTTTAGCATAGATTTTGATAGTTGTCATGGCCATATTCGATTAAGGACTTGGAATAGTCCTAATATGGTAGGCCGGCCCTCCAATATTCGAAATTGTTGGTCACGCCATGATTTTAATTCCATGTCAAGGCCTATTTGTGACTAATTACCTTGAGAGGACCCAGACACTCTAATTGAGACATATGGAGTATTCCATGTACGTGTGACGGAAATAGGCAGGAGGATTTCATGAAGAGATGTGATCAATTTATAGTTGACTACATGGGGGTTGCATGGTTTCATGCACAGGACTCTACTCTCTATATAATGAGGTAGGGATTCTCCCGTCAACATATTGAGTTTAGGTCACCAGTTTCTCTCTTCTCCTCTTGCTTCACATGGCATGGCTTGGGGCTAGATCCAGGTTTGATCTAGGTTTGGTTGGGTGGTTTGGCTCCATAGTCTCTCTATTGTGTTCTCCTATCCTCATCTTAGGGGTTATCCATTTAGGGTCATTACATGGTATCAGAGCCCGACTAAGATGAGGTCTTGGATGGAAATGAAGGCAAATTCTACATCGAATTTGAAAGTGAAGCACTTGGATTTGCATCCTGGTTTGAAGTGTTGATTTCACAAGGAAAGCGTGGAGTTGGATTCACTAATTCCGATTGAAAGCATACTAATCAATTTTGGTGGTAGAGTGCTCTTCTACTTGTGGAATTTTGATATAGATGCTATGAGTTAGTAATGAATTTCTTCTTTTAAATTTTTTGTGCCTTGTGAAAGATTTCATTTGATGTAGAAGTTCTGCATACATAAATCTGCTTGTGTGTGGTTTGAAAAGCTCCATAAAATCCAGATTGATGTGGGCAATTTAGATTCTTGATTAGTTCCAGAGAGTTTATGGAAAGACTAGTTGGAAATCGATCTGTCTAGAATAAATTATTGGAACTTGATAATCTGAATCTGAATTTAGTATGCATGCGAGGATTCATTCTTAATCCTCCTGAAATGAATGCAAGTTGAATATCGGTTATTCAGCCCATGTAGAGGATAGAAATGAAATTGTTTTAGACTTTTTCCCTATAGTAATTAATTTTAAACATTTACTAATGTCGTTACGTCTTCTTGATACCTTAGCTGAAAGATTTTCAGGGAACTGAAAATTCTAAGGAGGAAGAAGAGTGGACATCAGAGGTAGTAAGTGTGATCAGAAATGTATTTTGCAATTAGAATTTTGGTAATCTCAGTAAATAATTGCTTAATACCAATTATTAATTTCCTGGATAGAATTCATTTAGCTGAATTCATAACTTATATCTTGGTAACCACAAAAGGTCAACATAAGTACCCATTCAATATCCATGTATGGAATACTGCATGGATCATTTAGGTGTCTAGGCATTCCATCCAAATTGTGTGGAATTATTTGCATGCATATACACATGGAAGACCCATGCATGTATGTTTTGCACATACTCTTATTTTGAGATCATCTAAAATGCCTATTGATGGTTCTAGGATGGACAATTGTTATCCATCCAAGGATGTTCAAAGTCAAACATATAAATAACTTTTTGTAGAATGAAAAAGTCTCAATGGATCAAATTTATCTATGTGTCTTGGAAATCAAATTAGGTGAGAAGTGCTACCTGACAAAATGTGGATAGGTACCTACCTAATCACAAAGGCTTTAGCACCCATAACCAACTATTCACATTTCTCATGGGCTATATTTGCTTATCTTATCTACTACTTTCTACAAAAATGGGCTACCCTCATACCATAATAAAAATGACAACGGTTATATGTTACACAAGAATGTCTTTTCATGCCATACCATATTCACAAGTCTTATGAATGTAGACAAGAAGATGTAGATATGAAACAATCATGAAAAGTTTGATGTCTAAATCTTACCATCAATTTACACAATACCTTCATGTCATGACAATAGCTTAGTTAATGGTATTCTTCACTTATTAACTCAAGACACACAACTTGAATTCACTCATTAACTTGCACATAATATGCTAGCCATTTAGGGACATTTACATCCTAAGTCACATATATGTAAATAAAAATGACTAAACAAAGTTCAAATATTTTGTCAAAACATATGACAATTTTCAACCATAACTAGATGAATACACGGTAAAAGTACAAAGAGAAGGCTCATGGGCACAACAATGACAAATCAAGCAAGAACCAGTTGCAAGACTATTGATCACATCATAAAATGGAAAAATGTTATATTGAAATTAAATTAACCATATGTCGTAGCTCCTCTTTGAAACTTGTGATTTTCTTCCTCCAAAGAGATGACAAAAAAAGCCCATGAATTCCTCTTCATATTCTTTCTTCTACCCTACCCACGTCTTCTTCCACAATATGATCTGTTAGTGTGATTTAAAATTCCAAAACAAAAACCAAGATGTACCTCTCTTGCCAAGCACCTTATTGCCATATTCAAATTTTCATCTTTATGAATTTCTTGCTAACTGCTTAGACCTTCAAGTCTAAGTGATTTTTTTTGCTTCACCAATTGTGCCCATTATGCCTAGACACCATTTGTTATTACTTGGAACTCTATGAACTTCAAGCTTTTCTTATTTGACATACACTGCATTTTGCTTGGTGACAATTGTATCTTCTTTGGTATCTTGTAGAGTAAAGCCTAATTTGGGACACATGGAAAGTGAGGAGCAATTTAGTTTTTATAAGCTTGCCCTCTTCTATTTTTTTTCATCAAAGTATCAAACATGTTAATTTTTTTATTGGCTTTATGAAGGTTAGAGAATATGCATGGCCTCCTAGCATGGTGTGCTAATCTTGTTACTTGTTATGATATAAAGGTTGAAATCTACTAGTGCTATATGATCATGTAGACTATAATAGCTAGGGATTCTCCCTCATGAAAGATAAGTGTTTACATTGGTATTAACCATGACTTTATGAGCTCCATCCTTGTTGAAAGTATGTACATTTGTTTATGATAAAAAACACAATAAGTTGTCTCATGTAAATCCATGATTTTTATCTAAAAAGCAACACATGAAAAATTGACGAGTCTTTTCATTACTTGTCAAGTTATTATGATATGGTATACCTTGCAAAAGTCAAGTTAACCTATTAAAGAAATTTGAAAAAAGCCACTTGGATGGCATTTACATGCTTTCTATCTAGATGTGAAAGTGTAATTTACAGCTACTTGCACAAGGAAAGTTAAAAAAACTTATATGCATTCAATTATCATCTCATATTTATTAAGTAGCTTAAAACAACACTTTTCTAGATCTAATTAGAGAATAATAAGCCTTTATTAAATGTTCGCTTTTCTTTGACTCTACTCTAACTTGCATGTTATGTACATTAAGACCTAAATTTTACATGTGGACACACATTGGCTTTACAAAAACTTTTGATTATTACAATATATCATAAGAAGATATAAAGTTATAGATAATTTAGGTGCAATGTACATTTATTATGATATCATGTTCGACAAAGAAAAAACATATTGAGATCAAATCCTAACTATTCTTTTCTTGTCCAATTTATATACAAATTTGCAATATATAACCCCAAAAGAAGATGGCCATGTGATACATTCTTTCATAAGTATTGCAAAATGCATTTTGTCTTCGACTCCAAAAGTATCCACCTTTAAAATAGTATTATTTGTATTGTTTCTATCAAATTACATTTTCCATATGACAGAAAGTCCAACCAATGATAGATATATTAAGGACTTGATGGTGCTTTAGGCGACACTGGAAAATATAAATGACCAAAATGTCTTAAATATCAATGTGTGTATGAGAAAAATGCAAGTATGCCACAATATAGCAATGCAATCTATATAATGGTTCTAAAATTGCTCACTGCATAAGAATGCAATTTTGAGTAATGATATAATTGTTGAAATTCCATAGTGGTTCTCCCAAGACTTTCTCAAGAAAACAACTTTGTCAACAACATAAAATCAAAACATCCAAGCTGTCTAGATGTGAGTTGACACGATGTTCTTTCTTTAAGAGAGTTGTTCATAGATGCATAAAAGGAGTCCATACATTCTGTGAGTACGTATATTTCAAATTTGCAACTAAAATTTTGGTACACAATAATAGTTTTTATCATGTGGTAGTGTGTTGTAAAACAAACTACCTTAAAATTTCAAGAGTGGTATCTATAAATCCGTGATTGCCAATAACATATCAAGAGATATTGCATTGATTAAAGGACAAGACCATAGTTTACAATCCCACCATATTGAAATCAAATCTATGGGGATGATTGTAGTTTGAAGGTCTACCAAACAATACTATGTAGATGGCTCATGAAGAGCTATTTGGCAAGCAAACATTATGCTTTGTAAAACTTTAGTATGACAGCATAAGCAATGATTACACAAGTTTGGGAGAAGATAATGTTAGATAATGAATTTGACATTTCTCATAAGCTCGACCTCTTGGCTTTTGGATTAAAAAATAGTTGAATTTCAAATGCTATATCCTTGATAGAGAGAAAAGGCTGCAATTGTTATTTTTTAGTTGTTTTAGTTAGCACGTCGACTTACTATGTTTGGAGGATGAAATAAATATTATAAAATAATGTTTTTACTCAAAATCTGGTTTTCAAATATGTCAAAATAGCTTTTCTATTTCATAATTTACTTGGCTAGCACACCGGCATGCTAGCCGAATCAGCTCCAAAAAGAATTTTTTTTTTTAAAAAGTTATTCAAAAAAATTTCATTTTTTTAAAGTAAAAATTTTGCAGGCTAGCATGCCGGCATGCTAACTTTTACAACTTCAAGAACAAATTATTATGTTTAAATAAACCTATATTTATAGAATAAAAAAGTATTTTGTGATGGACCTATTTAGAATTTGATGGATAGTCAAATTTTTAAGTATGCATTAAACCACAATTCTTGTTCTTAAAAATCATGTAGTGGCATAAAAAAAAGTATGAATTCTACCTTCCTATAATGGATAAATCTATATAATCTACATGAAGGAGGTTTGCTACGTTTTTTAGCATGACGATAATGAATCCAATTTGAGAAAAACTCTTAGTTAAATCCTTAGAAATACCAAGACCATAATGGGTAATGAACAATCAATCATGTTCATTCTAAGCATTTCAAATTAGTAGAGTATAGTCAAGAGATAACAATTTTCATAAAGCTCCGAACGACCTCCGATATACTTCATTTATGAGGACATAATGTTTTTAGAGGGGGAAGCATCATTCCCAAAAGACTATGGTAATATTGGTATTAATTGACTACATTGAACCAAAATCCAACATGGTGCGTTAGGTGTTGGGCATATGGTAAAGGGATCCCCCTTGTTGTTGGGACTTTGGTCCTAAGTCTACGAACTAAAATGAGGTTAACTCTCAGGACCACTACAATGACATGCATGGGCATTCAATAATGCCATAAGCACTCTCAAGAACATGCCTTGATTTGTGGCTATATAAGAGTGAATTTTGACATTGGTTTTATAGTTGGACTACTCATGTCATTGGGTTTATGACTATATAGAGTGAATTTTGACATTGGTTTTATGGTTGGACTACTCATGTCATTAGGCTAAATGAGCGAGAGTCCGAAAAATCTCCTGGTTCTAGGACCAGGGGTTGGTAGTATGGGATGCCATAGTTAGGGTTCTAGGCAAGATTTGTGTTGTCAATATGGGACACTCTTGTTCAGAGTTAAACATTTTGACAATGTTCTATGAATGGGTGGTGAGTCGCATCTCAGCTCTTAGAATATTCAAATATTCCAAGGCACAATAATTCAATCAACAAAATATCTAAGAGATCTACAAGTCTCAAACAATTATACCTCAATCCAGAGCACTATAGTTACTCTAATGAGTTAGATCTCCTATTTCTAGTACCACATGCCAAAAATCAGCAATCTATTTGAATCTCAATAGATTTATGTGTCTCCTATAAATCCAGAAATCTAGACTGAATGTCGATGCAAGCACTTATAGGAATTTTTTTTTGGAAAATTTGATGGCATGGAAGTGACACACATGGCACTGCCATGCAGAAGTTTTGGATGAAAAAAGAAAAGTGCGCAAAATGAAAATTGGGGTTTCCCTGATTCTTTTGGAGATCAGTTGGAGCAAATTCATTTGTGGAGAGAGAGAGAGAGAGAGAGAGAGAGAGAGAGAGAGAGAGAGAGAGAGAGAGAGAGAGAGAGAGAGAGAGAGAGAGAGAGAGAGAGAGAGAGAGAGAGAGAGAGAGAGAGAGAGAGAGAGAGAGAGAGAGAGAGAGAGAGAGAGAGAGAGAGAGAGAGAGAGAGAGAGAGAGAGAGAGAGAGTTTCTCTTACTTAAAGCGCTGAGCAAACCCTTTGAAACATTTATTCATAAGCCAACAAGGTAATATAAAGCTGAAAAATAAAATATAGTACTAAAAGAACCATAAAGCAAAACTTATTTCAAGACATCTTGCTAGTACCTACTACCATTCCACAACACAAAACCATTCGATTTAGTTTGTGAGGAAGACAGGTGTCAAAGCTAAATGTCAGTTGAGGCGACAAGCTTGACTTGTATGCCCGTTGAAAACAGATTTCCAAAAAAACTCAATGAAATTGAAACTAGTTGAAATCTTAGTTGGTGAGGATCATCCAAAGTTGGATATTCCGAATACAAGGTTCATTTGGTTGCTTACATTTATGGTATATGCAAGTACTTGATGGAAAGCAAACTAAATAAAATTAGAAAGTATCTCTCACAAAACAAGCTTGAAGGTCACATTAAATGTATTTACATGAATTTAGAAATGTATCAATGTGCACAATAATGCATTTGGATTTCTCTAGAAGGCATGTACATGCATAGTTTTAGCTAATAACCTATATGTGTAGATAGATTATGAAATCTCAATGTTGTCTATAGGTGTGTGTATGTGATAAATTGGCCACTACCGAAGCTGGTGATAGACGAGGATGATGCTAGTGATACAAGACACTAGCATCTCTTAACACAAATGCCAATTAAAAGTATTCCAAAGAAGAGACATTTAAGCTTAGCATGAAAGAGACATTTGTTGGAGAGAGAGGGGGAGAATAAATGACGAACACGAACGAGAAACGAAGTCGAACAAAAAATGTTCGTGCGCTGCAGAATGAGTTAAAGTGACTCTCTCCAAAAGCATGACTACGCCTATCAGAATGAACAGAACTTTAGTGATAGGAATCACAGTCATTCTAGATTACGCAGCCAAACATTTAATGGATGAAGCGCTAGATGAATAATTTGTCACGAATTGCAAGACAAATTATATGTCACGAATGATTTGCAAAAGACAAGACTAAAAGTTAATTGTCTATACCAAAAAGAACAACTAGAAAGATCAAACAAAAATGATGAACAAGCATAGCAAATATTAACACAAATTGGAATGAAGAACAAAGAGCTGTATCGGATTAAGTATATCATGTATACATGTTAATAATGCAGTAGAGCACAATACAATAGCGAACGAAAACCGCATGCCCTACGAAGCATATTTTGTCTGTAATGAGGAATGAAACCTCTTCTCTTAGTCTCTTCTTCTCTCACTTGATCATCTGATCATCATCATCATATGAATGGTGTCCAGAATATGTATATATACATAATATTACAAGTGTGCAGATGTGAAAGTACAGAGTGGATGTGCTGTTTGTAGGAGATCGTGGGTGGCTGCAACCATTGTCCAATATCGTTAGCGCAACTACATGGAGTGAGCATAAAAAGGTGCGACGTCAGCCAGTGCTGAAGTGAATGTGGTGATGATGTGAAATGTGGGTCACTCTTATGAAATGGCCTTATAGGATAAGATTTACAAGGTGCCTTAGCTTTTAGGGCAACTTCGGCAATTCTATAGGCATAGCTTTTCGCCTATCACCATAACCTCTTCGTAAACAGTGTTCACGATTCTTTCGCCTTTATTCGTCTGTGTGAATTTGCGTGTAAATATGCAGGCTGCGTGAAACGTTAGTAAATATGTAGCAAGAATGGAGCAAATTAAAAATGGGATTTAAAGGAGTAGAAGGAGTAAATCCAACACCCCCCCCTTGATCTGGATCCGTGAATGCCTTGATCTTCAGACTGAGCAATCGCACAAAAATTGTTGTGTGCATTAATACTGAGTGCTTGCGTGAAAATGTCTGCAACCATGTCCTGCGTGCTGTAGTACGTTAAGCTTACCTCCCTGTCGAGAACCTTGCCCTGATGTAGTGATATCTGATCTCAATGTGCTTACCTCCTAGATGAAATCTAGGGTTGGCCGATAAAGGCAATAGCACAATGGTTATCACAAAACAAAATTGTGGGGCTGTATTGATACAGATTGATGTCTGACAGCAAATTCTCAACCAAATTACTTCTTAATAGATTGAGAAGCAGCAATGTATTCTGCTTTAGTAGAAGAAAGTGTGATAGAGGTTTGCTTACGACTGTTCCACGAAATAGACCGTCAGTTGAAGAAGAATGTAAATTAGATGTGGATTTACGATTGTTCTGCATCTCCTCCCCAACTTGCATCAGAATAGTCACTGAGCTGATGAGTTTTTTGTTGCTGACATCTCATAGCATATGCACTGGTCCATGGTAGCTACGAATATATCTCATGACTCGAATAAGAGCCTTCCAATGGGTAATGCCAAGATTAGCCATATATTGGCTGAGTGAGCTTACATTCAAAAAGAGAATCTGGTCTTGTACAGACCATTGCGTACATGAGAGATCCAAGTATCGATCGATACGGATATTCTCTCATCTACTCCTCTTCTTGCTTGGTCTAGGGACATTGGTCCTTCGACAAATCCATTGGTGAGTGAGCTAATTTACATTCATCAAATTGTATATGTTAGGAACATTGTGAAGATACCTTTGTTGAGTGTTGTAAATCAATCTCTGTCTCTGTGGATTTGAATTCCAAGACAGAAGTGAGCTTCGCCCAGATTAGTCATGTCGAATTCTGAGAACAGCATCCTTGACCATTTTGGTATTATTGCTGAAGAGCGCAACGTATCATCAACGTACAAGGTGATGATAATGAAGGATTGCTGTACTGACCTTGAACAAAATCAGATCGGTTAAAAAAAGATATGTAACTTGTAAACTCTTCTATTTGCTTGACAATTTCATGACATTGGCAACTAGACAATGTATCAATTCTGGTGTAAATCACTATCAAATGGAAATCAAATTTGAATATGAATTTTTAGTAATGAAATAGAATTCAAATAAAATTTGAAGAAGAGGAAAATAAAGAATTGGGCCTATTTAAAGACATACCCCTCTATTTTGAAAAAGTGGGAACACTGAAGATAATGAAAATTGTCTTTCTAGCTTCCCCTTTTGAGCTAGTTTTCTTGCTCTTGTGAATGAGCTAAGCTCCCATTGTGATGACAATATCCTTGTGGCTGAGCATCGCTTTCCTTTATCTAACTTTAAGGCCCAATACTATGTATAATTCTATGTGAAGGCTCATTACTTGATTTGATTGGAATTAGCTCCACGGTGTCCTTTCGAGAGGCTTGTGGAGAGCAATGTAGTGTGATCTACTGTGTTGAGTCCAAGAGCAACTGCCCTTGCAACGTCTCCTGGAAAGCAGCATTGTTGTTGTTGGCAGCAAGCGACTACCTTTCTCACCTATCTCTGGTGAAATCTCTAGAAGAAATATATGTTACGTATCCTTCGGGCTGGATCATGTAGATATCTTCTTGTATGACTCCGTTCAGATAGGTTGTTTGTACATCAAGTTGATGTACTTTGAGGTCGGCAGCTGCAGCATAAGACAAGAGCATTCGTGTCATGCCCATGACTGGTCTCGGGGTAGCGTGTCCACGCTAGGGACTGGTAGACAACAAATCTACCATCAAGTGTTTAGGCCTACAACCATTAATTATGACCATGTACACATAAGGGCCCCAATTCCCTTATAGTCACAATTAACTTACGGGTTGTTGGTCTACCAGTCCCTAGCATGGACAAGCTACCCAAGACAGTCATGGGCATGACATTCTTCCCCCCTTATTCAAGTTATGTCCTTAGAACTTAAAACTGGAAAAGTTCCTCTTTAAGCTTCCTTCCTGTAACCAGGAATCATCATCGATTGTACATTCCTTCCATCGAACCAGATACTTGGTAACTATACGATTTCACACTCGTTTAGTTCTTGTATCCAAGATCTTTTCGGGTTCAAGCGGAGACACACCCGATGATTCATCCCAACAGGTCCAATCGATCTCCAGATCCAAGATGCTCTCCTTCATGTAGACTCTTTCAGAGACGGCTTACGATTAAAATGGGATTTAGGAGAGTAGAAGGAGTAAATCCAACAACATAAATGTATCAAATACGGTATTTAGGATTGGCAACATTGTCTATATTGAAAGCCTTGATATATTTTGATAATAGCAACCATATTTCCTTTGTACAAATAAGCCTCATAAGCTAGAACCTTGTGGACTTTTTACGAGGATCTAGTTTTGAATAGACAGAAGTATTTTATGTTGACTCCAAATAAGTTATATGCATATTGAGATGTCTCCATTGCAAGGTTAGTAATCTATGCATATTGCTAGCTAAGAGTGACCATAAAGTAAAGAAGATGCTCTGATGTGTTGGCAAGAATGTGACACTGATAAGAACTCTTGCTAGTTGTTGAAGAGGAGCTTCCAAGTCACTGTCTTGCACTCCTACCTTAGGTGCTTTTCTAGAAGTGCAGAGGATGCTTGCAAATTTTCTTGAAGTTGTAAGCATGGTTTATGAGTCCAAAAGGTGGTCATGTGGATGATGGTAAATGTGTCTCTCAAGTTTGCATTCATAAATAGGATCGGTGACTCACTCTAGAATGATAGGACATGACACTTTTGGTAGCACATGGGACCCGGTTGTTCAAGTAGAGGAGTAGAGCAAGGTGACACGTATCCTCTATTGGTTCTTAGCTTGTTTTGACCTATCTAGGTTGTCCTTTGCTATTGCTCTAACAAAAAAATTATTCTCTCCTATTACTTCTTATACGTCTTGTTCTATTTGTAACATGCTAGTTTGTAAGTTTTTTGTTATTATTAAGAATTGGTTGTTTTCCTCTCATTTTAACAGTTCTTTTCTATGCAATTTTCAATTTTTATTTTTATAAACTAGGTCCATTTGATTTTTAGATGATCAATTTTTAGTGACTTACAAAATCACACATTAGGATTTTGTTCTCGAGGTATTATTTTTGCTCGGGATCCTTATGCGCAATATACAATGCACATACACATCTTTAGTAAAAGCCTAGAGTGCATCTAAGATTTCCCTTCCCACGCAAAAATCGAGATGGGTTTCAAGTGCACGTCTCCATTGTCATGACTAACACTTTTATCCAGCTTGCTATGACAACGCCACAAAATAACTCAAAATCAATTGTTGGAGGACTCTGAGGATCCTCTGGGATGAGTTCGGGATGAAGACACACCATTTGATCCAGTTTCCAAGAAAAGCCTCACCTATCTCCTCCACCCATCAACCTCAACTGCCCCTTTGTTGTGAGCTTAACGACCCACATGGTCAAATGGCAGCCCCCGCCCCCCGCCATATGACCCAAGAACGTCACGCCCACACTTTCACACGACCTCTTCTTCTTCTTCTTCTCTTTTAACGCTCTCTCTCTCTCTCTCTCTCTCTCTCTCTCTCTCGCTCGTTCTCTCTTCTTTCTTTCTTTCTTTCTTTTGTGCCAGCGATCCATCGACGCAGCGCATCTATCTGTGCAGATGCACCATACGCGAGTGATCTCAATCGCTACTCTGGTGCTCAGATCTTTCTTGCTGCCTCACCCGCCTTTCAACGCGCATTTCATCGCCTGTTGATCCATTGTTATATGCTGCAAGATCAGGGGAGTTAAGAGGGCGGATGGTGGATTTAGGGTATGGATGCAGGCATTGCGGTGGATCTGTGGTGGTGAGTTTGTGTGGGGATGATGAAGGGAGCGGTGTAGCAGATGAGTGGCAGGCATAGCGTGAACGAGGATGGGAGGGGTTGTGTCGACCCCGCGCGATGAAGCAGGAGGAGCGGAAGAGCATGGGGAGCATTTGTTGGGGGTTTTTGTTGGCGAACGAGCTCAGGATTTGAGCTCTCCGTTCTGGCACAAGCTGCTTTCGTTGTCTGTGTCTTTTCACTGGCCAGAAGAAACTGTGGAATCAAGCATGTGCAGCTTTAGGTAAGATTTTTGAACCCTGCCTAATGCCAATCCTGAAAATGCTATACTTTGAGCGAATGTGAAGTGAAATGGCCCGCGCACTTGGGTTTTTATGGCTCTGTCATAAGGTAGCGCCCCAACGATCCTTGTTCTAAAGCGAGCACATGCATGGGATGTGAATTATCTCTTCAGCAGTAGGCTACCTTGTATAAAATCACATGTAAAGTGTAATTGTATAGATGGTTGAATCTTGAGATACCGGCATACTTTGTGGGCTTGGTGCACGGGTGCATCTCTTATAAAGCATCCGGTTTTGGGATCTTTAGCATGTTTTCTGGATGTTAGGCGTTCGTTCCATTTGCATTTTTTGTAGTTGCTGTCCTTATCCAATTGTGTGTTCTGTTGGAGTCTTTTAGTCTGATGCTGGCGCACGGTAGTGTTGTGTTGCGCATGCGCAGTCAGAACAACAGGCATACAGCTCATCTAGCCCAAATTGCTCATCCACTTGGGGTGGATCCTGCAGGAGATTGCATCTGCATCACCAGGAACACACATTACAGCTGTAAAGTCATCAATGCTACACAATTCTTGCGTGTAGTTCTTCAGTATTTCCTGAGGCATGCGAAGGGTGATGCAATTGGGGAGGCTTTCACTTTACATTTGAATGATTTTGATGCCGAGTTCATTCATTTGCCAAAGGGTAAGCTCACTTTTGATTTTTTTCTTTTCCACTTTATTTAGTTCTCATCTGAAATCAAATTCATTCTAGCTAACATTCTTGGTAGTTTGTGTGGAGCCATTTTAAATGATCTTGATGCTGGATTCTTTCATACTGAGGTCACTTTTGAGTTGATACTTTTTCATTCTATTGGGTTCTGCTTTGAGTAATCCAAGTGTTTTTAGGTTCGAATCTAGCAGACAGCCAGTTCAAGCATCATCTAGACAAGGTTTTTATTTTATCAGCAGCTGAAGACTTTGTTTGGAGAGATTGCAGGACAGATTTTGCACCCTGCGTGCATTTTTACTGACCAAACTTTTGACACCGGACTTCATCCTCAAACTTGCATCTATATTTAAACTCTTATACATCTCCTTGATTTGTTACTCTAAAAGGCGTAGAATTTCCTTTCTGGAAGAAGATTATCCCAAGACCAAGGATTCGGAGAGTTCTCCTGGTTAAGAAGATTGACAGCAGGCATACAGCTTCAAGTTCTCACATCGACAATTACAATTTTCCCTCACCCTTGGCAGCTTTTGAGAGCAAGCAATTGAGTTCACTGTTATCTTCCATCTGGTTGTATTTTTATGTGACTGCTTTTAGAATTTCAATTATCTCAAGGATTTCTGATGGCATCCAGTTTGTCAAAGGACTAGCATCAGAAACTTTATGAAACTCTTCCTATTTTATCACGCACATAACTGGTGACCTGCTGGTTCTGACTTTGTGATCTCGATATACCCTTGTTTGACAAGAGTGTAGGATCGCTATAATTTGTACAATCTTGTCCAACATTGATATGATTAAAATGAGGAAGTAGTAGTTCTGAGCTTTTGTGGCAGCCATGGGGACCCATTTGGACTACAAGAGTGGATATGGATGACTGGGATCACATCGAGCACATTACTTCATATAGGAGAATTCAGGTTGCAATATGTGGGAATCTGGATGATTTTTTCTTGGATTATCCTCACTACCTGCTTGGATTGGGCACGCACACGTGTCATCTTTGTAGGTAAATGTTGCCTATCCTCTTCCGAATTGCTTTCACTATTTTAACCTCTGATCTCACACTTTCCTTAGGGTCATATGACCATTCATCTCTTGAGTGCAGAATTTAGATTATGTGCCTTTTCTAGTGTCTTACATAAAAATGGTTTTCAGTTCTTAAGACCACCATCGTGAAGGAGCACATTTCCTTGTCTTCCTCATGTAATGACTCATAGGAGGTGCTAGCCCCAGTCTTATTCATAACATAGCCTGAAACAAACTAGTTGCCAGAGGCTTGACAATAAACTACCTGCTGGGTGGTAACCATCACTACTCATCAGGCCCAAGCTGAGTTGGGTGCGCAACCTGGTGAGCTCATATGAGAAGTTGAGAGAGAGACAAGATCGAGGGAGACTATCATGGACATAGTTGTAAATGCTGAACTTAGCTGGGACTTGATGATAAGCCAGCAATCAAGCTGCGAGGGTGTTTAAGTCAACTATTATAGCATGCTGGGGCATGAGGGTAATCATTACTGGTGCTTAGTTCTAACACCATTATGGGTGGGTCAAAGACACGAAGAATTGGTCGAGCCCTGATCACCCTTGAGTTGGCTATGTGACTTCATATTGAAATGGTTGCATTGAACTCAAATAGCTATTGGAGGGACTGAACTTCATCTTACTACTGGACTAGCTTTGGAGGGAGGAGGTTGTGTAGATAGGCTCCTATTATATTTTATCATAACTAAGCATATCCTATCCTTAGGTCCGAATGCAGATACCACGAAAGCAACCCCGTTTTGTGAGAAATTGTCAACTGATTTGCTTGCTATTTTGGGCCAAATGAAGGCCAAATTTGTACATATTATTCATTAGATGTTTCCATGTGTGTGAATGATTAAATTAGTATTATTTACTATTTTCAGAGAGGTCTTAGAAGTATAAGACTTCGGGTCTTACCAATAGCCTTTATCTTGACTTAAGTTAGCCACACGGTCCAATATTGGTAGTGTAGAGTTTATAGTTGCTATTCTTGGCTATATGACTTTAGAGAGAAGAGAGAGTCTTCTCTCATGCTTATAAATAGATCAAAATGTGGAGAGAGAGGTTGGTGTAATCACTCCAGGCCTAGATCTTATGTTTAGATAGGTTTGTTGAATTTTTCACAGTCTCAATGGCCAACTGGTGAGAAGAGACATGGATCTGACCCAAGATGAGGTGCTATGAAGCTGTGTGTTTTTACGAGTACTTTGATGTGAAGGCTGGAGATGTCGTCGTAATTAAAAGCATCTCTCGTATCATAAGTTACAACACATCATGGATCCTCATGAGTAAAACAAGTGAGCACAAAGTGATTGGTGTATCTATGAACAAATAATAGTATCTCCCTCGAATATCGTAATAGGCTGGGCATATGAAGATAAAGTGCTCCTCAATCTCCACCTCACACTGGAGAACATAATGCAGATCATATCCTCTTGTGGGGGTACCTGATATCGTCCAATTTCAACGTCAAGTTGATGCGAGGAGACACGAAGTTGACCTAGTATAAATTTGAGACCATGTGATAACTTAAACGCAGGTAGTGTGGTAGAAGTGGGATCCCTATTACATTTGCCTCTAGGTGTGCGAGGGAAGTTCAGTGACAAATGCCAAGTGTGTCAAGGAGGCGGAGGCCCGAGAGAACCAAGCCAACCGATAGTCCTAACTATGTAAGCTTTGAGATGAGTTGAGAGCAGCCTAATGAACTTGGCAAGGATGATCTAGTGTAAAGTGAGGGCTTGGCCCACATCGTACGTGAAAGCATAGTGATATGTAGTCGCGAGATATTGATCCATTCAAATTAGGTGATACAAGTGCACCATGTTGCGGCTACATATAAGGTTGCAGGGGAAACAATGAGGTCAAAAAGTTGACGCTTGAGGCATCTCGATTAGAGTTACGGAAACATAATTTTCCAGTTGGGTAAGGGATGCACGATCCTTCCCAAGCCTAGTATAAGTTGCCTATCTCATACTAAATAATAGGACCCCTAAAGAGTATGCCTAAGTCTGTGTAGATGAAACAATTTCCAATGTTTGATTGTCAATAAGGAGTTTTGGTTTCATCATAAAGCTCTCGAAGTGTTGAAGACCATCACTTCATCTGAATAAAGAAGGATGGTGATCAAGATGTCCCCAAGTCTGCATCCAGACCCACCACACTACTCAATAACCCTCTCTAGCTCGTCAAGACTCATTATATAGCCCAAAAACTATAGTGGATAGAGACACCCCTGCTTCACTCGTGCTATGCTTAGAAATACTTTTGTTGCTTCAAAAACATCCAAATACTCTCTCATAAAGCGCCATCGTTGCTAGAACCATCGAAGGCTTTCCTAGAGTCAATGAAGCAACATGAACTCGCTCTCTTTCGTGCCATGCTTCCTCAATGATGGCTTTGAGAGTAAAGATATGATGTTGTAGTGGGATATTGGGATCTAAACCACCTGAACCATGGCATGCAACCTCCTAGTCTTTGCCTCAGTACGCACCGCTCATTGGAGAATAGTGCATTCATAGGTGGTATCTTATGAGAGTACTAGGGGAACTAGAGTGAATTCAAAGGTAGAAATCAACACAGGTAAAGCCAACTACTTAATGAAGTGCAAGTTTCTAACATGGGTGTTGATGCAAGAGATTTGGAGAGCATTTGTATGGCATTTGTCGATCCATTTCTTTTTTGTTATTGTTGTATGGTATCGAAAGAGTTACATATCTGTTATGGATGTTGGTGAGATCTTTACTTGGAAGTGGTCAGTTGGCATACATTGCCAGGCAAGGGTAGGAATTGATACCCTAAACCGTCATATGAATCCTAGAGCGGCTCGAGGAATGCCATTTAATCGGATGATGTGCTGCTAACGGAAACCAATGTTGGTTCAATCGTAGGTATAATGTGTCGATTCTGGCATCCTTTGGTGTTAACTTCTAATGTGAGATTTCTCGTGCTAATGCACCCGAGAGTTGTGTCCAATGCTATTATGGCTGCGTACCCCCAGCTTACGATTTGTAATACAGGGCAGAATCTCCTTGGATTGACAGAATGTGCCATAGTATCCTATCCCCGGTAATTGATACTGGATTCATGCTAATTGGATGGGATATGATAGGAGTAGAGTAGGAAGAAGACGCTAAACACATAACTATCCCTATCACGATCGGGGGTTTCCCCGAGGATCGGCCATAGTTGAGGGAGGATCAGGAGTGAATATCATCTCTTCCAAGTTATATCACGCGTGGGGACTTACTCACATGGTAAGCGCTCCTTTTACAAGCCGACTAGTTGACCAGTCTATTAGGCATAGCCAAGGAAGTACACACCAAGGTAGTAGGAATTCGTTTCGTGCTAGATTTCGCAATCTTGGACTTGTCTGAATCCCCCCAATCCTACACTGTCCTACTAGGTAGACCGTGGCTCAGAACGTCACAAGCTCTTCACGACTAGGGACATAATCGTATTGTCCTGCGGAATTGCACGTAGTTAAGATCGATCCTGATACCTGGATCACAAAACCCACTGGCCAAAGAGCCATGGTAGCCAGCTCTGCCACTACAATCCATTCTGACGAGGAGTCAGATGACGGACGTCGTTGGAGGAGAATTGTCATACGTGACAATTCACAAACCGATGTAGTAAACTGGACTGAAGCCTTAGCTACAGTTGATTGTCTTTAGTTTGATGTCGCATCTGTTGGAGCGTTCGCCAAAGTGAAGATATGTTGTAGATATGTTCTCCGATGAGACGATATCCATGTCAGAGTTTGTCGGCAGCGGAAACATTCCGGTCCAGTAGACGCTCTCACACATTGTGCACACCTGCGGGCCGCGCGTGGAATCCCATCCCCACAGCCTAGCCACTCGCCCTCTTTCCCACTTGACCCCAAAAGGGCTAGTACTAGGGGACAAGGGTATTATGTCTACTTTAAGCTTTTATATGTGGGTGATGTCTTAGTCTCCATTTACTTATAGGATGATTGCACTCTTTCTGGTGCATCGGAGGCAGCTGGCCTGTGCGTAGCTTGCCCTCCAACAATCCCAATCAAGAGACTAGCGGAACCAACGAAGAAACCTAGTGAAGGCCATCAAGACTCTGTATCGCTTTTCATGATGAGCCTAGAGGCCATACCCCAAGAGCCACTGCAAGGAGTTTGCAGTGAGAAGGAGATAGAAGTTCTTCAGGTGTTCACCCTAGAGGAAGGTCGTGAATACGAGGACGAGGATTTCCTCAGATATGTAGATCTTCACCATTTCAAGCCTGCGCCAAAATCCCGAAATACTAGATCCATGAAAGCCCCTACAAAGATCTCATAGAAATAGCAGAACCCCTCAAGGCAATACTGTAGTAGGCCGAGTGGATACAGTAATTGACGGATCCACACTAGTGTTCCAGTAACTGTAAACGATCTCTTACGAGAATGCATAGAGTGGGACCTAGCTGAGGACAAAGCTCTTTACAAGCTAGAAGTCTCGTTGTGGGACAATAGCATTAAGATGGTGAAAGACCTGTCAATCTGATTCACTGAAGCATGCCAAGGGAAAAGAGTCGATCACTTTGGATCCCCCATTTGGAGGCTCTCCAAAAGGAAAAACTCCCACCACCTTTGCACAGCTGGGTTTGAAGCCATCTAGGAGTGTCAAACCGAGCCTTGAAAAGGATGAGAATCGACAATAAGCCCACCCTGAGAACACAAGCCCCTTTATAAGGTTAAAATCGTTGAGTGGAAGGCCAACAGTGATAAACGAGGGATCAAGACCTAGTTGATGACCACCTAGGAAATGCACAAAAAATCTGAAGAGATGCCATAGAGGAACCTAAGCCTGCGCATGACATGCCACAATACTTCAAGGATTATGAGATGGATGAAGTGGTAGTGGTCATGCCCAGAGCCAAGAGAGAGCCATTAGAAGACACGTCCCAAGGGGCCAACATTTATGAAGGTCCAGTTTGTACGAAAGAGATAGATCTAGCTGAGAAGGGAGAGGAAAGTCGTATGGTATCTGTTGGAGAAGACGTAGAAGGAGAGGAACTCGAGGATCTTAAGATCCTTCTCTGCAAATATTGCGACTGTCTTGCTTGGAATTACGCTGAGCTAAAGGGCATATCTCCAGATGTAGTGGTTCACACCATTCCACTGGTTGATGGAGCGAAACCCGCGTTAGTAGGCATTATCGATCTAATCTGCACTACGCCCAGCTAATTCAAGAAGAATTAAAAAAACTTCTCGATCTAGGATTCATCTACGAGATGGAACCCACGGACTGGGTATCGCCTAGTACCTAAGAAAAATGGAAAACTTAGAATCTGTGTGGACTACAAGAAGCTCAACTCGGTGACCAACAAGGACCATTTTTCCCTACCTTTCACGAAAAATGTGTTGGAGAGAATAGCCGGAGCAGAAGCCTATAGCTTTTTAGATGGGTTTAGTGGCTATAACCAGTTGCAAGTTGGCCAAGAAGATCAGCACAAAACCACATTCTCCACTGAGTGGGGAACGTACGCTTATGGAGTGATGCCATTTGGATTGTGCAACGCTCCCAGCACCTTTTAATGAGTGATGAGCTATGCTTTCAAAGATTTTCTACGAAAATTCCTTGAGATTTTCATGGATGACTTGTGTGTCCACTCCTCTAGAGCCCAACATCTAGCTTGCTTAGAGAAAGTGTTCATCCAATGTCAATTATTCGGCATATCTCTAAACCCGGCCAAATGCCAATTTGTGGTCATGCACGACATAGTGCTAGGCCACGTAATTTCGAGGCATGGCATCGCCACCGATGTCGACAAAATCCTCATAATACTTGATTTGCTAGAATTGGGAACTGTATGTGAAGTATACATCTTTATGGTGCATTGCTAGTTGCAACTATTATCAAAGGTTTGTCCTGAATTTTGCTAAGCTGGCCCGTTTGATATACCAAATGACCATCCAACTCGAATGGACAGCTGAAGCCACTGAGGCTTTTCACAAACTCAAGAAGGCCTTAGTCACTGCACCAATCCTTAGACCCCCTATCTGGACCATAGAGTTCCATGTCCATACAGACGCTTCTAAGTATGCCATAGGGAGTGTTCTGACACAGCCTGGGGAGTACAAGAAGGATTACCCGATTTATTTTGCCAGTAGGTAGTTGATTCGCGCGGAGATGAACTATACGACCACCGAACGAGAAGCGCTACCATGGTATATAGTGTGAAGAAATTCTGCCATTACCTGCTAGCCAATCCATTCGTCTTCTTCGTAGATCACCAAGCCCTACTGTATCTGGTAAATAGACCATGCACGATCGGACGGATCACCCGATGGCTGCCGCTTCTCCAAGAGTTCGACTTTAAAATAGTTTTTCGCAAAGGGAAACAACACTATCTGGCCAATTACCTCTCACGGATCCGCAACGTTCTTGAGAGTAGAGGGGTTGATGACGAACTCCTTGACACAATCCTATTCCAGGTCGACATCGTCCCTAAGTGGGCTGCCGACATCGTTGGATATCTTATGTCGGGACGTCCTCCCCCTGAGATGAACAAGATAGATCGACGCAGGTTGATTATCAAATCTGCCCCTTTCATGTTGATAGCCGGACAACTTGATCGCATCTGTAACGAGGGAATCATACGCCGATGCGTCCTACCTCATGAAAGTGCCCCAAGTTGTAAGTATCGCCCACGAAGGAATAGGTGGAGGGCATTTTGCTGCCGAAGCTACTATAGGAAAGTGCTGCAATACGGCCTGTGGTGGCCCACGATGTTCAAAGATATTCACTATCAAGTTAAAAGGTGACTTGTGCCAACGGTTCAATCAAACCCAAAAAAAGGGGATAGAATGTCGTTACGACCTATTTTGGCTGAGATGCCATTTGAGAAATGGGGCATTGATAATGTCGGCCCTATTCGTCTAGCTGCTTGTGGCTCCCAAGCTTGTTGTATCATCGTAGCCACCAACTACTTGACCAAATGGGTAGAAGCAGCAAGGTGAGGAAGGTTGATGCCAACTCCATTGCTAAATTCCTGTATGAAAATATCCTAGTATGTTTTGGGTGCCCGCTAGAACTCGTGAGTGATTACGGAACGCATTTTCTAAATGAGATTATCACTCACTTGTTGTCCTCATATCTGGTTGTCCATAGGAAGAGCACTCTCTATTACCCACGTTGCAACGGACAAGCAGAATCGTCGAATAAGATCCTCTGCAAAATCATCACGAAGATGGTTGAAGCTTCACGCTCGGATTGGGAACACAAATTTCACGCAGCTTTATGGGCATTCAGAATCACCTTTATGGTGAGCGCTGTACAGACTCCATTTCAAATGTTGTATGGACAGGAAGCCGTAATGCCTGCCGAATTTGTCGTTCCAAGTCTGAGAGTCGCCATCGCCGAACGACTTAGTACAGAGGAATCTACCAAGAGGAGACTTCAAAATATTCTCCAGCTTCACGAAACCTGCTTCCTAGTACTTCATGTCCTAGCTGTAGAGAAACAACGTAGGAAGGCTTGGCACGATCGAAATATCAAAACCAAGGATCTCGTCAAGGGAGAATTGGCCCTGCTATACAATGCCAAAGCACATAAAGACAAGCTCAAGTTTCAAGGAGAAGGATCGTACAAGGTAGTAGAGATCCGACCTAATGGTGTAGTATTCTCGTCGACCTGCAAGGCAAACTGTTCGACACGCCCGTTAACGGCAACAGGCTGCATCGCTGCTACCTAGCCGATGTTCAGCTCATGGATGTGCCGGAAGCGCGGTCCTCGTCGTCCTCATCTTCTCACGATGAGCCATCAACACTCCGTTAAATAGTCTAGGTAGGTGTAGTTAGTCAACCTTATCCAGTTTATCTAGTTAGGTAAGTTAGATAGTGGTCGATCAGGATAGACAGCAGCGTAGGATAGTTAGTTGTTAATTGTAGTTTAGATCTAGATAATTAGAGGTTAGATCCTAGGGGACCCAATTAGATCTAGAATGGATGACCCATAAGATAGGCTAATTAGGTCAGATTAGATCTATTTGGTAAGTTAGACAGCTTCAGTTCTAGGTAGATCAGTTATGTACTTAATTAGGTTTAGATGATTAGTCAGATAGATCTTAGACTAGTTAGGCCTATTAGATGAGTTAGGATAGACCAAGGGTAAGTTTAGCCATAGAATAACCGACCGTGACCCATGGACTAGAGTAACCGAGATTAGATCACCTCCTTAGTTAAATAATTAGGTAGGTTAGGTAGTTAGGTAAATTAGATAGTCATGTAGGTGATATTGGGTAGATCTAAGTTAGGCAGGTAGTTTAAGTTAGAAGTTTAGGTAAATTAGGCTTATGGTTAGATCGGCCTAGTTAAATAAGATTGAGTCCCCATAGCATAATTTAGCCTTACTCGTAGAATAGATCTATTAGGCATAAGATAGATAAAAGTTAGGTTAGATCTAGTTAAGTAGGTTAGGCGCGGTGTTGACAGACCCCTGTATATGGAAATCCCACCTTGTACAAACTGCCCTCACCCATGTACAAAATCCTGACCTACCCCACTTTTCCTCTTTTTCCTTGAAAAAATACCCCAAAAATGCCCTGACCTGAAAAGAGCAATACTGCTATTTTTAGCAGCCCATGCCCTTGCCATTATTGTCCTTTGTTGTAGATATACGCATGGTCAAATCTGTCTAGAAAAATTCTAGCCTGATCACAAGTTAGGCTCGATTTTTGACAAAATTGGTAAACAACGGGAGTTTCTGATTAGAAAATCTCTCAAATTTGGCAGCCAATCGGGAAACGGACTATGCACAATGCAAACACGGATGATTTGGCATTGATAGGACCACCTTCTAAAAATAGCATTAGGCGAGTAAAATTGACCCCTACATAAAGGCACGAGTTTTCTGAAATCTTTTCTCTCTGTTTAATCGCCCTAACTCGCGCTGCTCGTTTTCTCGCGTTTAGGCTTTATGTTTTACTTGTCATCAGACCAGCACCTTCCACTCTTCATTTTTCACACCTTTCATTTACTTGTCCTAACTCGCGTCAGAACTTTTAACTCGTCATCAGCCATTTACTCGCCCTAACTCGCCATCAGCCTTTTACACACATGTTGGGGGTATTCTCGTGTAAATAAATAAATTAGTCGGAAAGAGTAGAAATAATTTGCGAGGGTCGTGGCTTCCTATGTATATAAGCCCATAGCCCAATGAGCACTTGTAAATAATCATTTTTGAATAAATTAGACTTTGGGCCATGTAATTAAAAATAATATTAGAAGGCCAAAGTTTAAGTTAAACTTAAGTTCCTAAGTTTCTGTAGTTAGTCAAAAGTCAAATGGTGGTAGGTGGGGTGTGCTTCTTTGTATACCATAGATTAGTTTGTGCTTCTTGTGAAGGGTGTGAATTTAAATCCCACCTTCTTGCAAGTAGCCAATAGGAAGCAAGGGGCAAGGGCCACCCCAAAGATAAAAAGGCACCTAGCGGACACCATTTCACATGCTTATTGAGAGGATGAGACTCTACCAAATTGGAGAGCCAAAGCATTCTCATGTGCTAATCCATCTTGCTTATGCTTATTGTTGTGATTTGCTATTTGCTTTCTATTTTCCCTTGTTATTGTTTTATTAGTTATGGCTTCTCCATTAGAATGCATATTGAGCACATGAGCTAACCTCCATCTCATCTCTCTTCTCTTCCTCTTTCACCTACAATCCTGATGTTTGTTTGTGCTTAGTGTTAGTGAAAGTAGAGTTAAAGTGGGGTAGTGTTAAAATAGAGTTAGTAAGGCATCTAAACTAGCAACTAAGCATAGTTAGGAACCTATCTTTGTGTTCTAACTTTTTTTTGACAGGCGGAGGGCTGCTCATCATTGAATCTACACACCCTACAGTCGTCGTTGTCGGGGATAGGCTATCTCTAACTAGTTTTAGATGTCTTTAGTTGCTTAGCTTTTTTAGTGTGTTTTAGATGGATTTGGGGGTAGAATAGACTTGTTTTGTATGCTTTCTTGTGATTGGACTGTTCTAAGCTAGCGGAGGAGGTGTGGAGTGGTAGTGGAGACCTTAAGCAGCCTCTAAGGGCTATCCATTCACAACATTGAAAAACCCATAAAAAACGTTCAAATCTGTAATCTGGAGGGAAAAGTGGCCAAAAACCAACCTTCGCATGACTGGTAGCAGCACCAGGACACTGTTCCAGACCTGCATAGAAGCCTGCGAGAGTTACTTCCCAACAAATTTTGAAAAAACAGAGAAAAACCCATAAAAATCCAAAAATCCCTTGTAAAAATCAAATAAAATTTAAAACTCCAAACTAACCCTCGCAAAGATTTCTGAAGCTCCATCTTATTGAGATAGTGACACAGAAAAGTTTGCGAGAGTTAGTTCCCAAAAGAAGTGCCTCTGCAAGAGTCCCCAAGATCAAAAAGGTGAAAAACGAAGGTAGAACCCTCGCAAACAGCAAAATTTTTAGTTCCTGTGGTAAGTAACCTTCGCAGAGATTCTGAAGCTCCATCTCATTGAGATAGTAACACAGAAGAGCCTACAAGAGTTAGTTTGACTATGAAGAAACGAGCAACGTCCTTCACATTGGAGCAGCGTGGGAGAGTGAACAACACAACATCACCCTGCCGATCAAGCATAAGAGATTCGAGGACAAAGCAACAGTGGTAGATGCAAGATCAGGTGTCAATTTGATCTCCAATACCTTATATTAGAACTGGGGTTTGCAAGGATTGAGGCAGCGAGATTTGCCATCAAACTAGCAGATCAGTCTTGTGTAAAACCAAAAGGTGTAGTTGAAGATATCCCAGGAAAGATAGCGGGAGTGCAGTTCGTAATCACGTTCGTGGTGATGGACATTCCAGAGTCACCTTCTGCCTATTGCGTTTTACTAGGAAGACCTTGGTGGTTGAGAGTCGCACAAGTGATTCACAACTAGGGAACTGGAAAACTCACCTTCGAAAATAGAGAGCAGGCTGTAAAGGTTGATCCAACCACATGGGCGGTGAAACCAATTACACCCAAGGCTGATGACGGATCATCCACCACTGATCACACAATTGATCGCCCAAGGCAAGCCAAGGGAGGTCATTATGATTCTCAAATGGATATTTTGCGATGGGGATGGACGCATTAGCAACAATTGACTGTATGGCTGGGCATCCAGGTCATGCAGGTCATGGCTGCATCCAAGGGGTACACCGTGGAACACCAATTACTTTTGGGGTGAACATGATCAACGTAGCATGGCTGTCAGTGGAAACTATTGAAGACCCTGTTGATGATGATTTAGTCCCTTGGCAACATGCATTTACCTACCTACAACAAGGAAGTTGAGCTGACTGATGAACAGGTCCTGCAGCATATGGACCCAGATCGATATGAATTGAGAAAAGTGCCGACTCAACCTCCACAAAAATCACCCATGACGAAGGTTTCCAAGGTAGATCCACCCAAGGCACCTATGAGTAAGAAGAACTAGATGAAACAGCGTTACAGTTAGGTGATTCGATGGAGCGATCTACCGGAAGAGGCAATAGCGACAGTGGATATTGATATTCATAACCACAAAGCGAGTATCAAACTAGTTCCCAAGAAAGATGACAAGGAAGTATCCAACTACGTTGATAGAAAAGGAAAAAAGAAAGTGCTGGACTCCTTGAAATCAATCCGGCTGGAACCAGATACAACATCATCATCACAGATGACTGGAAGTGCAAAGATTACAAGTCGGGCTAAGATTAACATGCTAAAGGAGGAATGTCGTCGAACGCCAGTTCACGAGATGCCAAAAACCTTCAAAAACTATACCTTAGACGACGTGGTAATTATGATGCCGCGAGCACAAAGAGAGCCTGATCAAAATCAGGAACCAGCGGAACAAGTCTTCGAAGGACATATGCGGACACACCTATGAACTTAGCTGAGCCAAGTGAAGAAAAAAGATTGTTCATGTGGGAGAACAGTTGACACCCACTCAATTCAAGAGGCTACGAGCTTTGATGGTGGAATACAAGGACTGCTTCGCATGGACCTACAAAGATCTGAAGGGTATACCACCAACTGTAGTCCAACATACCATACCCTTGGTGGATGGAGCAGTCCCCAAGGTAAGTAGATATTATCGCTGCAATCCTAACTACACGGAGTTGATCAAACAAGAGTTGTAGAAGCCGCTCGACGCCGATTTCATTTATGAAATCGAGCACACACAGAAGGGGTATCGCCGATAGTCATAGTACCCAAGAAGAACGACAAAATGCGTATTTGTGTGAACCTGAAGGCACTAAATGCGGTTACAAAGAAAGACCATTTTCCCTTACCATTCACGCAAAGTGTTTAGGATAGAGTAGTAGGAGCAAAAGTCTACAATTTTCTGGACGGTTTCAGTGGCTAGAATCAAGTGAAGATAGCACCGGAGGACTAGCACAAGACAACGTTCGCCACTGAATGGGGAACTTATGCCTATAAGGTAATGCCGTTTGGACTTTGTAATTCCCCAAGCACTTTTCAGCAAGTTATGCAATTGGCATTCAAAGAATACCTGCAGAAAATTCTGGAGATTTTCTGGATGATCTGTGCGTACACGGGCCGACGAACTCAAAACACCTACCCAACTTGGAAAAAGTGTTGAAGCAGTGCCGTGAGTATCAAATCTCCTTGAACCTAGAAAAGTGTCAATTTTGGGTGACACATGGCCTGATATTGGGCCACATAGTATCAAGACACAGAATCGCCATCGATCTATCAAAGATACGGGTCATTGTTGATCTGCCACCACCAGGGACGATTTGCGGAGTCTGTCTTTTTGGGTCACGCTAACTACTATCGGATCTTTATTCTAGATTTTGCGGAGTTAGCAAGACCAATCTACAAGCTCACTATGGAACCACATTGGACGGAGGAAGCCCTACAGGCTTTCCAGAAACTTAAGGATGCATTGGTCTCAGCACCAATATTACGACCGCCCAATTGGACCATAGAGTTTCATGTGCATACTGATGTATCAAAGTATGTGATTGGAGCTGTCATAACCCAGCCATGAGAATGCGAAAAGGAGACCAAGGGATTCAATTTTCATGCAACAAAGTTCTCAAAGATACAACAAAAATTATCATGTCCATGTTATTGGATCTTGGGGAGTAATAACCTTTGATCCAAAGCGAGTCAAAGAATTAGGTGATATGGTACACTCATGGAGGTCACACATATCCAATGAGGGACATGAAGACAAAAGGAAGGCATTGGAAATTATATGAATTAAAAAGGAGCGACATACGAAGGAGCACTACATTGAATAAAGAAGACATTGGGATCAGATGACCATGATTTTTCATCAAAGTTGAGGATCTTCATTACATGAGTGTCATGGAGGATACACATGCACATTGCCTACATATGCTATGCATAGATGTTATGGGGGAGTGTTGGAAGTAATGCTTAATTGTTACTCCTAATTGTCTAATTAGGATAATTAAGGCCAAGTCTACATCCTATGACTAGGAATCAACACAGGTGAAGTCAACTACTTATGAAGTGCAAGTTTCTAACATGGGTGTTGATGCAAGAGATTTGAAGCATTTGTATAACATTTGTAGATCTTTCTTTTTTGTTATTGTTGTAATAGTGCTATGGTAACGATAGAGTTACATATTTGTTATGGATGTTGGTGAGATCTTTATTTGGAAGAGGTTCAAAGAGACCAAGGGATTCAATCTTCATGCAACAAAGTTCTCAAAGATACAACAAAATTTATCATGTCCACGTTATTTGATTCAGGGGGAGTAATAACTTTTGATCCAAAGTGAGTCAAAGAATTAGGTTATATGGTACACTCATAGAGGTCACACATATGCAATGAGGGACATGAAGACAAAGCAAGGCATTGGAAACTTATATGAAGTAGAAAGGAGCGACATATGAAGGAGCACTACATTGAGTAATGAAGACATTGGGATTAGATGACCATAATTTTTCATCAAAGTTGAAGATCTTCATTACCTGTGTGTCATGAAGATACACATGCACATTGCACACATATGCTATGCATAGATGTTACTAACAATGTAAACATTAAGGGGGAGTGTTGTAAGTAATGCTTAATTGTTACCCCTAATTGTTTAGGATAATTAAGGCCAAGCCAAACTAGGGGCCTATAATGATAGTCGAAGTTAGCGTTCGATTGTAGTCACTAGTATCTGTGCATGGTAGTGACAACTATTGAGGATGAATGCCAGTTATTAGTTAGTCGGACATAGGTTTCTCTAGTAAAATTTGTATAATGGAGCATGTCCTACCACCCTTGTCTAGGACATAGTTGCAGTTCATGTCATTGTCTGTGTTCTCTTCCATGTGTTTGGCTTTCGTTTCACCACAATAGGAATGTTGTCTTGGTAACATGTATGGACAAGTTGGTCATTGAACATGGTAGGACATGTACGATCATGTTTCATCCATTGAGGTTTTCTAACATAACCAACATGTCATGTTCATAAGAGGCTTTTAGTTATTCAAAATTTTCACAATGAGAAAAAGTTATTTGCCTTTATGCTAGGTTTTCTAAATTGAGCGTTCACCAACTTTATTATCTTTTCTTGCTACATGTTGAATGTGGAAATTGATGTTTTG
>MU836369.1:0-29904 GCA_029204225.1 Diphasiastrum complanatum | reverse complement strand
TGTACTAGCATTCTTGGCTAGTTTTGCTTATGGAAATGAAGCTATTGGAGGTTAATTATGTCACTCATTCATGATCTAGTCATCAAGTGATGAAGGCATCTTGTGGCAAGATGGAGATGAAGGCTCATTCGTGGAGTCTCATGGTGGATACATGGTAAGAAAGGACAAAGAAGGAGAAGATAAAAAAGTCATGGTTGATCAATCACATTTATTGTTTGGTTGCTGTAATTTTCCAGTGATTTCAAAGTTGATAGCATGGAGGAATCATCTTATTTACATTCTATGTGATTCTTCATGTCATACTGAGGGGCATATCACTTTGTGATGGAGCAAGTCTTAGCAAAGGAGGTGGAGCTTCAACATGTCTCCTCAAGGAAATTTGTACCTGATATCTTCACCAAAGAATTGGGAAAGGACTTGTTCATGATGCATAGGACTTCATTTGGAGTGTTTTTGTTGTCAAAGTCTATGCTTAAACTAGTTGAAGAGGGAGTGTGAAAGATTTCAACTAGTTTTACTATTTTAGTCATATTTGTACATTGGCAATTGAGGCCAATTTTCATATTAGACTTAGAGTTTGACTTTTCAAAGTTATATTAGTCTAAAAGCATTTGAATAAACACTTTTGAAAAGTGTGGGAAACTATAGAACACAAGTTCTGGAGGGATTCAATTTGAGTAGTAATACATTGAATCTAGTCACAAAAGTAGTAGGGTTTTCATTATGGAGGGAAAACCAACGTTTGAATTTAGGTTTGGACATTCTATAAAAGGATGTAACTTGTGGAAAGAGAAGACATTCTTTCTCTCTTATCTCATTCATGCTTATACATGGTTCTCTTGGGTTCTACTATCCATTGGTGCACTATACTTGTGATATCTTGCAATTCTATGTGTAGAATGCTTATTAATTGCTATTTTCAGATCCACATGTGTGACATACAACAACTTACTATTTTTGTACGAACATCAACGTTATTCTATGTTTTGATTGATGTTTGATCAAGATCTATTAGAGTTTGCATCTCATTCATAGTGTAGATGTTGGTTTTTCTACATTTGCAAGAAGGCGATTTGCTTGTCTATATAACCAAACATCAAAGGAACATTTTGGATCTTAATGATCTGACATTATTCACAATTATGACGTGCAAGATCCTCTCTCTACCACCATGACAAGTGTAAGTAGCCTACACTAACTCAAGCTAATCCAAGTCATAATTTAGCCAAATCACATATTTCAAGTGTACATGGAGTGGATGTGGCCTAGCATTCCAAAAACTCAAGATAGATTACTTTTACAATTTTTCACACTCCTTAAAAGATATCTTATTTTAACATAGATCTTGAAATCAAGTGAAGATTAGATCTAAACTTGACAAAAGCATTATTGAGCAATGGTTCTATGAGAAGATCTACAACACGTGATGATGATCTAATATGCTCCAAAATGATCTATCTCCTAATGACTTTTTCCCTTGTTGTGTGTCATGTGTAGTATGGGATCGTCGCTGGGACGACAACCTCGTCTCAACCTACACAACGAGAGAGAGAGAGAGAGAGAGAGAGAGAGAGAGAGAGAGAGAGAGAGAAGAGAGAGAGAGAGAGAGAGAGAGAGAGAGAGAGAGAGAGAGAGATGAGAGAGAGAGAGAGAGAGAGAGAGAGAGAGAGAGAGAGAGAGAGAGAGGTGAAACTGGTAGAGTTTTATTAGAAATAGAATGATGATACAATACAAAGAAATAAAATATATAAATAGAAATATTTACATGGGTTATCCCCACCTAGATAGTCATCCACATGCTATCCATGAAGTTCACCCCTTAGAACCTATGCATAATCCACCCTTTAATATATGTCCATGCGATATCTACACCAAATCCAATTTTGCCTTTTTAAGTTTACTATGATAATCAGACAATAGATTCGATGTTCATGCTACTTTTACAATCAATTAGATAGAAGTGCTGGTTTCATAGATTATCCATGTGAGACTATTCACCACACATTTGAAAAAATGAAATTGCCCTATTGCGTCAGCTATATCCATGCAAATTTTTCTTTTTTTCACTTAAGAAAGCTTGTTTGTAGAACCCATAGATATGCATGCATATTTGGCTATTGTATTCTTATGCCATTGTATGACTTCATTGGTTTATTGCAAAACCTTGGGCATTTCATATAATTATACACAAAAAAAAAGTACATGGATGAAAATATATATGCCTTGTCGATCATTTGTAGAATTAAAACTTTACTTATTATACGGGCCAATTTTAAGGCCTCAAAAATCTTACATACAACTTGTAGTCTCTTTGGGCAAATTGGGATCCTTCAACAATAGGCAAATTAAAACCCAACTAATTTATTACAAACAACTATTTACACATCAAAATTTAAAAAAGAATGCTATAAAAACTTTCTTAACCCAATTTTTGTACTCGAAGTATCCATTGACAACTAGTCTTCTCAACTTGTTTACTCATGAAGAATTCATAGCTTTATAATTATAAGAAGTAAATAAAAATTATCATGGCACTCTCATTACAATGTTGTACCTATTTTTCAAAGTATCTTTGGAATTTTTTTTCCAAGCTATTAAATTGACTAGGACAAGTCTTGTAATAGACAAATATTTCAATCTCATTATTATTGTCCAAGAGTGAATTGAAGTTTATGGTGGAAACGCGAAATCTTTTGAAATGGATCAAAATCCTAAAAAAGAGTCATCAGTTTTCAATTTTTAATTTTTGCCCAAAAACATGTTTTTCTATGAAACAATTTGGAAAATCACAAAAAGTTTACAAAATATATGCATTTTGGCCAAAAAAAATCAATACACCATGTCCAAAAAAATTTAATTTTCTAATAAAACTTGAAAATTAAAAATATTCAAAGTGAATAAAATATTGACAAACACTTACGGTATTTTTAATAGTCTAAATTGACTCATAAAATAAACTCACAGAAGACATTTGAAGCCAACTACTCTAACTCCACAAATGTTGAAACACTGAAAAATAATATATATATATATATTATATATATATATATATATATATATATATATATATATATATATATTACAATTCAAATTTTAGGAATTTTCACTAACTCTTCTTAAGTCAGTGCTTGAAATATTATCAAGGCTCTCTTTGTCAGCTGAAGATGTTGATGATCATTTTTATTTTAGAGTCTATCGACAAATTCTCATCCGAATCAGCATCCAATATTGAGAAAACTACATTGTTTATTGTGGCTTTGTTGCGTTGAAGCCGAGTCGAAGATGATGGTTGTGCACTTAACCCAAGCCGTTCCTATAAAATAGATGTTGTTGACTTCTGTAAATGGTTCGTCATTGTTAACTCAAAATTAAATGCAAGCTGGTTCTTTGTTTAAACGCTTCCGCTTGCCTTTTGGATCTAATTGCAACATTTCTAATTCGTACCTTCCCAAGAAATCATTCGTTGAAATGGTACGTATTTAATGCACACGTACAATCTTGGCCAAATTGTCATTGCTCTGAATGAAGCCATTCAGTTTAGCAATCCAAAATGGATGACTTTCGTTATTTTCCAATGCCAAAAGTGCAATGAGACTCCCGAGCTTTATTTCATTGAGGTTACCAGACCATTTAGCCTTGGTAGCATTTACAGTTCGCCGACTTTTTCTTGAATCCAAAAAATTTCATGTTCTTTGTTATGAAGAAGGTTTAAAGACCCAATTTGTTGTGGAACAATAGAGGAATCAACTGTTGTTGTTGTAATTGAAGATTTGGTTGGCCACTGCAATTCTTTAGACAAGTTTGCATCTCCCAAATCAAGCAAACATATTTTTTGCTCTTCAAAAAAATACATCCACCAATGTCGATTTTAATGTCACAAATGGATCGACTGGCCGATGTTCCCTTTGAGCTTTTTGCTCTTCTAAGACAAAAGTTAGAGGACACAATGATGCAAGCTTAACGTGAGAATAAGACACAAATTGTAAAAAAATAAACTCCTTCATAAGGTAACCATGCCACAGAGTTAGAGAATTGCTTTTTCCATGATAATGTGATGCCACCAATATTAGTTGCAATATTGAATTGATGTTGGAAACTAATTTTATTTATTGGTAGCAATGCAATGTTCTTCCGACATTTTAAGCATTTGTTGAAATAGTACGCATCCAGTGCACACGTACAATCTTGGTGTCATTGCTCTGAATGAAGCCAATCACTTTAGCAATCCCGAATGGATGATTTTTGTTATTTTTCGACATCAAAAGTGCAATGAGACTCCCAACCTTTAATTCATTGAGGTGACCAGACCATTTAGCCTTGGCAGCATTTACAATTCGTCGATTTTTTCTTGAACCCAAATAAATTTCATGTTTTTCGTTATGAAGAAGGTTTGAAAACTTCTATTGTGGAACAACAAAGAAATCAACTATCGTTGTCGGAATTGAAGATTTGGTTGGCCACTGAAATTCTTCAAACAAGGTTGCATCTCCCAAATCAAGCAAACGAATCTTTTGCTCTTCGAAAAAATCTGTCCACCAATGTTGATCAAACTCATCAAAAATTTGGTATGCTACTTGAATGGTTGTTTCCAAAAAGTTTAATGCTGCAAATGGATCGACTATTCGATGTTCTCTTTGAGCGTTTTGCTCTTCCAAGACATAAGTTAGAGGACACGAAGGTGCAAGCTTAACTTGAGAAGAAGGCACAGATTGTAAAAATCGGACTCCTTCAAAAGTTAAAATTTGTTATTGAAATTTGTTTCACTCATTTTATATTTCTTTTGCACTTCCAATTACTTAAATTTAATCCTTTTTTTTGTGTGTGTGATTTTTTTTAGCAGACATTACAAATTCACTTCAAATCCACAAAGAGCAACAAACAATAGAAAGACAAAATCTTGTAAAACATCAAAAAAAAGTGTTTGGAGTTTTCTCAAAAGTATTTGGGTCTCGTAATCAATGGATTGGATCAGAAGAAAACACTAATGCCACACGTTGTAAGAGTGCTAAAGAATTTAAACGAATCTGATTTTATTCAAGTTCATTTGGTTGGTGTTCTTATATTCAATGGCACTTTGTATTCTAAAGTGTATTTCAAATATTTAAATATTTGAAATGATTCAAACTTTGCCATTATCATAATTCACAAAATAATAGTTGAATTTAGTAGTAGTCTTTCTAAAATTCTCTACTTTTAACTTGCAACTTGATAATACTGCCAAAGAAAATAAAAATCAAACAGTGCTAGCATATTTATCAATGTTAGTTGTTCTAAAGATTTAAAAAAAAAATCAAAATAGAATTTTTATTGCTGGGTCACACTCATGATCAAATAGACCAAATTTTCAGTTGCTTTTGGAAAAAACTAAGATGCACAAAAGCTTTTTCTTTACTAGTCTTACAGAGTATTATCGAGGAGTTGTATACCCTTGCAACAAAAGTGTTTTTATTGTGTTGCACATATAATTTTAGAGATTACATCAAAACTTCGGAAAAACATTGCATATCACACCAATAAATGATTTAGTTTCCGACATCAATTCAAAATTGCTAATAATGTTGGTCGCATCACATTATTGTGGGGAAAGTAGTTCTCTAACTCTATGGGATCTGAGTGCTTTCAGTTGCTCACAGATAGTCCACACAGACATTCTAGATTTTTTGAAATTTTTTACTAGACCAAAGTCTCTCTTCCACAACTTCACGAAATAAGAATAACTTAGATGTTGAATAATCTTGGACATTGTGAAATCTTTGTACATCAAGAATATTTCAAATTTTGTGAAATTGTCTCGAAGGTGAAAATACAAAGAATTTGGAAGTTTCTCGGCATTGACATTAATGAAATGTGTTAATCATGCTTTTGCGGTTAAGCAATCCAGAGAAACAGTTCGACCTTAAACAAGATCTTGAAGGCCTAGATCTTTTTGTAATTTTGTGTGAATGTGGGCAAGTCTTGAGTTTCCAATTGCATGAACACCTTTGAAAGCTTTACAACAAACCTCAGTTGTTTCCAAGAAGTAAACATATCCTGCTAGCAAAGGGCCGTCTACTTTTGTAACACAAGGTCATGTGCTTCACAAAGTAATGGTGGCATATGACAATGTAGGCTTTACCAATATCCCGATAAAAGCCATTGACAAAAAGGTCTATTTATATATTGTGAGCATGCGATTGTGGGAAACCTTTTTGATGATGTATTGAAGACCCTTGTAAGTTATTTCTCTTCTTTCACTCTAATTATTTTGAATGATCTTATTTGTTTTATTTTGGGCATGGGTATACTTGATGCATTTTCACTGTTGTACTTTTTTCAGACCTTGAAAGCTTCAATTTTGTGGTCTCTAAAGCTTGAGAAAAAAGAGAACCATGTTTTGCTAAAGCCTATGAGATCAACGTCCTCTCGCAAGAGCTTGGCCGCCTCCTCACAAAAGGATTCCCAACCCCTTGACTCCTCCATAGATACAACAATCATCTCTCCCCCAAAGAAAAAACGTACCTCTGTGGAGACTGTCTCTATTGATGCTTCAGCCTCTTCCATAACAAAAACTAGAAAATTCAAAATTATGACTCCGAAAGACACTGGTCCAAAATTTTTTAAAAAAAAACCTCCTCCTCCTTCAAGTAACATGAATCTGCCTGGAGCTACTATTAAGCTCTATGTGTCCAGCAGAGACATGACAAAAATATGTGCATTAATTCATGAGAACAAAAAAGTCTAAGAAACTTCATTTATTCTAGACATTGAAGAATGTGAGAGGCCACCCATTGACCCTCTAACTAACGATAGGCACTTGGAGGTCAGAGAATTTAATAGCTCCTATGTAGATAATTTAAAAATAAAATTTAGAAACAACACTCAAGCAATATTGACCCCTTTCATTGTTCTCATTGATCCTGCTATCTGCCCCACAGTAGCAGATTTTGATGTAAAATTAACTGATTCATATAAATTTTTTTGTTTTAGACGGGATCCATAGCTTATAGGCTAGAACATAGCTATCTCTTAAATATCCCCATATATTGTCCTTTAGGCAAGTTAGTGCCATTGTTATTGTTGGCCTGAGTGTTGAGGAGGCCAAGCTCCTTGCTTGGGACTACAACATTGATCATGACTACAGACTCAAGATGACTACAATTCAAAGAGTTAGATTCTTTCACAAGGAGTATCTCTGACTCCACAAGGAGAGTGACAAAACAAACATCTAGCTAAAGTGTCTCTATGCTCAGGAGATTGGCCTTCCTTTTGATGAGAAAAATCCAGCTTCCTCCTTGACAAATACGATATTTTTTTTCAGCTAGCCTTCCACACTGGACATGTGACTTTCTTGGGTTTAAATATTTTTTTTGAATCTTTTAGGTTTTTTTGCTTCAATTTTTGAGTATTTGATATTTACAATAATTTTTGTTTCAGATCTAGGATCTTGTTGACAAATGAAATAAGTTTCAAATCAAGGGACAGATTCTGAAAGGGGTGCTCTCTTCAAAGAAAAAAATAACTTAGCCGACACTTCTTCCCATCCCTCAAGATATGGGAATATTTGAGTGGAAGAATATGCAAGACATTCCTTCCTAGGATGTCATTGTGAGTGTCCTCTCAAGAGTGGCAGATGGACAGCTCAGCCTTGTAGAAATGGAAAAAGAATTTCAAAGGTAATTTTTACTGACTTTTTTTCTAATTTCAGTCACCATTCACATTGTGGGAAGAGATACATTCTCTCTCTCTCTCTCTCTCTCTCTCTCTCTCTCTCTCTCTCTCTCTCTCTCTCTCTCTCTCTCTCTCTCTCTCTCTCTCTCTCTCTCTCTCTCTCTCTCTGTCTCTCTCTCTTATCTCACTTCATGCTTATACATGAGTTCTCTTGGGTTCATCAATCCATTGGTGCACTATATTTGTGATATCTTGCAATCTTGTGTGTAAAAAAGTCGTTTTATGTTATTTTCATATCCACATGTGTCAAATACAGTAGCTTATTATTTTTGTACAGAAAGGAACTTCATCATATCATATGTTTGATGTTTGATCAAGTTCTTATTGAGTTTTCATCTCTTTCATAGAGTAGACTCTTGATTTTTCTACATTGGCAACATTGGTAGAATTGTTCTCTTTCTAACCAAAGATCATATTTTGAATTTGGATCTTAAATTATCTGAAATTCTTCAAATGGTATCAGAGATTGTGTTTCAGGTTATGAAAGGAGCATCAAGAATTTTTCACAGATTTGGAGGAGATATCAAGGCTAGAGCATGCTAGATTGACTTCTACTAAAAAATTGAGTTTTTTGCGTATGTAGATTGGATCTTTTGTAGGTCAAAACTCAATTTAAGTCAATGAACTTGAGGAATTATGATTTCACACTATAATTACTGGATTTATTCAATTTTTGATGAATTAAGAAGGTCTCAATTGAGGCTACAAGATTCTATATCAAGTTTTTGGCAATTGCATGTAGAATTTGAAATATTCAATTTTTTGTGATTTTGTCAAAATCCTAATTTTGATTGGATCTCTATTTTGTGAGTTTATTGAGCTTCATTACAGTGTGTTTCAATCTTGGGAAGTGGCAAGAGTCATTATACTGAGGATAGATCACAGGTTGATCAAGATTTCAACATTCTATGTGTTGATTTGCTAGATATAAGTGCGAGAAGAGAATTGAGAGGTTCCATATCTTTGTGATTTCTTTTTGAAAACATTTGTTGTTCTTAAAAAGAGTGCTTTGTGCATTAGAACAGGTGGAAAGAGAGGATCAGCTCATTTCAACATGGCTACATCAAGTGGATACATGTTGGAAGGCAATATAGGCATACCTCAAGCAACTATTCATTGTGGAAAGTGAGGATGGCACTTCTTGAATTAAATGATGTTTTGGATATTGTTGTAGGTTTGGAAGAGAGGCCAACAACACAACATGATCAAGTGATACATGACAAGAGGGCCAAAAAGGCTCTACACATGATAAAGATGAATGTTACCAATGAACTTCTCAAGGAAGTTGGTAAGAGTACTTCATCGAAGGATGCTTGGGATTTATTAAAGAAGCTTTATGAATACAAATCTACATCTATAGTGTTGACTCTAAGAGAAGAAGCTATGTTTATCAAGGGCAAATTCAAGGGAAAAATCAATAGCAAGTGGTATAAGGGGAGGCATCTTCAAATGCCAAAAAGAAATTGTGCAATCAAAGGACCCGTTTCAAGTGAGTGCTACAAGAAGAAGAGAGATCAAGGAAGCAAGCAAGTAATTTACTCATGATGAAGATGGTTTGGATGTTCCAAACTCAAATGATGATGCTTTTGTGAAGTCCTTGTATGCTTGTTAATGATGGAGATCTAGATCCATGGTGGATTGATAGTGGTGTGATCTCACACACGACTTTTCACAAGGAGTAATTCACTTCTTTGTTGGCATATGCACAAGAAGGTGATCTACATAGCCAATGATGGTGATTGTGCAATCAAAGGGATTGGCACAATTCCTATCTCTCTCTACAAATAGAAATGTTCATTTGAAGGATGTTTTGTTCATACCTTCCATTACCAAGAACTTACTTAGTGTAATTGCTAAGTAGAGGTTTCAAAGTTGAGTTTGATGGAGATGCTTTCATGATCAAAAGGAAGGATGTCTTGATTGCAAAAGGTAAAAGTTAGAGAAAGTTGTTCAAACTAGATGCTTGTGTTACTGCTAACCAAGTTGGATGTGTTGCAAGTGAGCAAATACCTATTCAAGAGGTTTGGCATAAAAGGATGGAGCACCTCAACTTCAAGTCATTGGAGGTAATGGCTAAGAAGCAAGTTGCGATTGGTCTTCCAAGATCCCTAACTAGCATCAATCATGTTTATAAGCCTTATGCTTTGTCAAAGTCACATAGACTATCTTATACTAGATCTACATCTAGATCTATAAAGCTTTTTCATGCTGTACATACGGATTTTCATGGAATTATTACAATTAGCAATAGTGGAGCTGAGATGTATGTAACTTTCATTGATGATTTTAGTAGATTTTGTTGGATCTATCTACTAAAGAGCAAAGATGAAGTGTATGATGTCTTTGTGAAGTTCAAGAATGCAAGGGAGGGCCAATTTTTTACAAGGATCAAATGCTTGAGGAGTGACAATGGTGGTGAGTATGTCTCAACCAAGCTCAAGGCCTTTTGTGATGAGCATGGGATCAAGAAGGAGTACACAACTCCAAGGACACCACAATAAAATGGAGTGGTTGAGAGGAACAATAGAACTTTATGTGAAAGTCCCAAAACCATGAGTTTAGGTGTTAATCTTCCAAAACCATTTTGGGTATGCTAACTTTCTATGAAATAGATGGTTGAGTGCTATATTGGATGGAAGAACACCTTTTGAGATGTTATTCAAGAGGAGGCCGAGTGTCAACCTTTTTAAAACTTTTGGATGTACTTGATATGTCAATATAACTCTTGATGATAGGACCAAAGAGGATCCATCTTCAAGGAAAGGTATATTTGTTGGATATAGTGAGGTGAGTAAAGCCTATAAGGTTTACATTCCTACTACTAATAAGGTGATTGTTGGTTAAGATGTCATTTTTTATGAGGAAAATATTCCAAAGGTGTCTTCAAGTAATGATGTTGTGGATATGAAGGACCGTCATTAAGTCAAAAGCCAAGGAGAACATCAAGGCAAAGGCAAATACCTTCAAGGATCACATACGATGAGAAAGGTAAGCAAGGTGTTGGAGGTACACCCTTTGCTTATCTCTCTTTTTATGAACCTACTTGTGTAGATGAAGCAAGGAACAAAGATGAGTGGATCCAAGCAATGGATCTTGAGTATCAACCTCCTATGAAGAATGAAACATGGAGATTGGTGGAGCTACCTAAGGACAAGAAAGCTATTGGATTTAAATGGATCTTCAAGGTGAAGACAAACCAAGATGGATCTATCAATAAGCATAAGACAAGGTTGGTGGCAAAAGGATGTGCTCAAGAACATGATATCAACTATGATGAAACCTTTGCACCCATGGCAAAGATGGTAAGCATTTGGGTCATCGTCTCTCTTGGTACTCTTTATGGATGGGATCTATGAAAATTGGATATTAAAAATGATTTAAGAATGGTGATCTTGAGGAGGAAGTGTACATGGATAAACCTAAGAGCTACATTTCACCTACAATGCCAAATCATGTGTGTCTTCTACAAAAGAGTTGTATGGCCTTAAGCAAGCACCAAGGAGTTGGTATGCTAAGCTTAACTCTTTTTTCCTCTCTCAAGGCTTTGTTATGAGTGAGTATGATCATTCACTTTATTATAAGTTTGTTGGAAATGATGTTACCATTTTGCTGATCTATGTGGATGATATCATCTTGAGTGGTGGAGACAACCAAGATGTGGAGGATATCCAGAGTGATCTCAAGAAGGAGTTTGAGGTGCATGATCTTGGTTATTTGCATTACATTTTAGGAATATAAGTGATTAGGACTTCTCAATCTACTTTCATTTGTCAAGAGAAATATGCTAATTCTATTCATATGGTAGATACAAAGTCTTGTGATACACCTATGGAGTCAATTATAAAGCTGACTATAAGAGGTAATGAAAGGTCCTTCAAGGACATTACTCTCTATAAAAAGCTAGTTGATTCACTTATCTATCTAACCATCACAAGACCAGATCTAAGCTATTGCAAAAAACTTGACAAAGTCATCTATTTCACTTCAGACCATTTTGGGCACTTAAAGAAATGCGACATTTTTTTTCGAAAAATGCAAAAAATGCCACACAAGTGCTAACTCGGGATTTTGGGCCATTCCAGACAACATTGCATTTTCTCAGAGAATGCGAAAAATGCGACACTCTATAGATTTACATGAGATTTCACTCTATACTGTCTACTTCTTCACACAATAATAACTAACCTAATTGATAAGTTAAATAGCTAGTAACGATCTTGTAATTGTAAAGTTAGAATAACACAAGGTCATCCCACATATAAATATATATATATATATGTAAATGAGCGGATGATGAAAAAGTAGTTGTTGATACTTGAGATTGATACTAAGTCTACACAACAGAGATCAAATGACCAAAACAGGTCTTCACAATATCTGACTCTGCAGAGTTAGAGAATGTAGAGACATAGTAAATATTTAGAACTATAGCAATTGATTTCTTGCTAAAATTTTGGGTTGAACCAATTTCTACCACCTGTTATTTGCAAAATTACGAAGACAATTGACTCCAAAACTCTTTTTGAAGCCTAATATGACTACAAACCAAGTTTGAAACATCTACGTGTGTTTGGATGTCTTTACTATGCATAAATACCCTCTAATCTGAGAAATAAACTAGACCCTGCCAGTAGGTATATCTTTAGTGGCTATTCAACATCGCATAAAGCATATCACATTTATGATGTTGAAATAGGTCAGCCACGACGTTGTCTTCCTTGAAGACAAGTTTCATGATTTCAAGTAGAAACAAGAAATACAGGAGTTTGTTCGAACAACTACATTTCCATCGATAGGCGTACATTCATAAGAGTTTGATACTCAATATCCATTGCTTGGATCCACTCCTCTTCTTTCCTTGCTTCATCTACACTTGTAGGTTCATGAAAAGAGGTTAGGAAAGCAATGTAATTACCAGAAACTACTTGCTTACCCTTTTCATCATATGTGACTCTTGAAGGCATGTGTCTTTCCCTTGATGTTCTCCTTGGCTTTTGACTTGATAAAGGTCCATCATCATCACCATCTAAAGTAGGATCCTTTACATCAGCATCAACAATGTTAGATCCATCCACATCATCATCAATAGTACTTGAAGACACTTTTGGAATGTTTTCCTCATCAAAAATGACATCTCTACCAGCAATCACTTTGTTAGTAGAAGGAATGTAAACCTTGTAGGCTTTACTCACCTTTATATATCCAAAAAAAATACCTTTCCTTGAAGATGGATCCTCCTTGGTCCTATCATCGAGAGTAATGTTGACATAGCATGTGCATCCAAAAGTTCTTAGAAAGTTGACACTCGGCCTCCTCTTGAATAGCATCTCAAAAGGTGTCCTTCCATCCAAAATAGCACTCAGCCACCTATTGCACAAGAAGTTGGCACACAACAAAGCTTGATCCCAAAATGGTTTATCAAGATTAGCACTTAACCTCATAGATTTAGCACTCTCACATAAAGTCCTATTCTTCCTTTCAGCCACTCCATTTTGTTGTGGGATCCTTGGTGTTGTATACTCCCTCTTGATCCCATGCTCATCACAAAAGGCCTTGAACTTGGTAGATATGTACTCAACACCATTGTCACTCCTTAAGCACTTGATCGTTGTGGAAAATTGGTTCTCCCTTGCATTCTTGAACTTAACAAATACATGATATACTTCATCTTTTCTCTTTAGTAGATCATCAATGAAGGTTACATACATCTTAGCTCCACTATTGTTGATTGTAGTAATTCCATGAACATCCAAATGTACAAGTTGGAAAGGCTTTGTAGATCTAGATGTAGATCTAGTATAAGGTAGTGTATGTGACTTAGACAAAGCACAAGACTCACAAACATGATTTATGCCACTTAAGGAACTTGGAAGACCTATCACAACCTTCTTTCTAGCCATTACCTCCAATGACTTGAAGTTGAGGTGTCCCATCCTTTTATGCCAAACCTCTTGAATTGGTATTTTCTCTCTTGTAACACATCCAACTTGGTTAGCAATAACACAAGCATCTAGTTTAAACAACTTCCCTTGCCTTTTACCTTTTCCAATCAAGATATCCTTCCTTTTGATCATACAAGAATGTCCTTCAAACTTAACTTTGAGGCCTTTACTTAGCAATTGACTCACACTAAGCAAATTCTTGGTAATAGATGGAATAAACAAGACATCCTCCAAATGGACATTCCTATTTGTAGAGAGAGAAATAGGAATTGTGACAATCCCTTTGATTGCACACTCACCATTATTGGCCGTGTAGATCACCCTCTCGTCATCTCCATATGCCAACAAATAAGTGAAGTACTCTTTGTGAAAAGTCATGCCTGAACTTGCTCCTCTATCAATCCACCATGGATCTAAATCTCCAACATTAGCAAGCATACATGAAGACATCACAAAAGCATCATCATTTGCATCTTGAACATCCAAACCATCCTCATCAAGAGTAAGATTACCTTGCTTGTCTCCTTGATCACTCTTCTTCTTGTAGCACTCACTTGCAAAGTGTCATTTAATGCCACAATCGAAGCACTTGAGCTTTGACCTATCTTTCTTTTTGCCATTTGAAGAAGTATCGCCTTAATCTTTCCTTTTAGACCACTTACTTTTGCCTTTGCCCTTGAATTTTCCCTTTGTGAACATAGCATCCTCTTGAAGTGCATTCATCTCAAGAAGTGATTCCATCCTCACTTTCCACAATGAATACCTAATTGAGGTAAGCCTATCATTGGCTTCCAACATAGCTCCACTTGATGTTGCCATGTAGCAATGACCTGATCTTCTCTTTCAACCTGTTTCAATGCACAAAGCACTCCTTTGAACAACAACAAATTTTTTCAAAGAGAAATCACAAAGATTTGAAACTACTCAATTCTCTTATAGCACTTATACCAAGCAAATCGACACAAAGAATCATGAAATCTTGATCAACCTATGATCTATCCGTAATCTAATGGCTCTTGCCACTTCCTAAGATTGAAACACACTCAAATGAAGTCCAACAATCTCAATATCTAGAGATCCAATCAAAATTAGAGTTTTGACAAAATCAGAAAAAATTGATTATTCCAAATCTACATGCAAAAGCTTAAACTTGATATGCAATCTATTAGCCACCACTTAGGCTTTTCTAATGATCAAAAAATCGGCCAAATCTAGTAATTGAAATGAGAAATTGGAATTGAACAATATTATAACCCTATTTAGAGTTTTGATCTACAAAAGATCCAATCTACATATGCAAGAAACTCAATTTTGGTATAGAATCCTCTCTAGCATGCTCTAGCCTTGATATCTTCACCAAATCATTGATAGATATGATTTTCTCCTTCATAACCTGAAACTCAAGCTCTGATATCATGTGAAAGAATTCAGATAATTGATGATCCAAATCCATAAACTGATCTTGGGTTAGAAAGAGAACAAATCAACAATCCTGCCAATGTAGAAAAGTCGGTATCTACTCTATAAATGAGATGCAAACTCTAATAGAACTTGATAAAAACTGAATCATAACATAAAAAGAAGTTGTTTTCTATACAAAACCAGCAATCTACTATATTTCATATGTGTGGATCTAAAAATAACATTTAATGATCATTCTACACATAGAATTGCAATCAATCACAAGTATAGTGCACCAATGGATAGTAGAACCCAAAAGAACCATGTATAAGCATGAAATGAGATAGAGAAGAGAGCAGATTTGCTTCTTATAATAGGTCCAAACCCCATTTGGCCACTTGGCTTTCCCTCCAAAATGTAAACCCTACTATTTTTGGGTCTAGATTCAATGTACCCAACATTTAAATTTGAATCTACTCAAACTCGACTTCTACATTTTCCACACTTCCAAAAAGTGTTTATTCAAATGAAATTTAGACTAATTAACTTTGAAAAGTCAAACTCTAAGTCTAATATAAAGTTGGCCTCAATTCGTCAAATATAGAAATGTAGTAATTATGATTAAAGTAGTTGAATTTCTCACATGGAACAATAGAAAGCAGAAATGCATTTCGTTGTCCTCTACAAAATTTGAATACGCTGCAGCTACATCAGCAATGAAGAAGATAATTTGGCTCAGAAGGTTACTACAGGATTCGCAATTTCCACATATCGGTCCAACAATACTCCAGTGCGACAATCAAAGTTGCATAGCTCCATCTCTGAACCCACGTACTCATACTAGAACTAAATACATAGAAGTTCAGTTTTATTTTATTAGAGAGAAAGTTCAAAATAAAAATGTTGTACCAAGTTACTATCATATAGACAGTATGTTGGCTGATATCTTGACAAAGCCATTGTCAAGAGATAAACATTCTACCTTAGTAGATATGATAAATCTCAATTTTAATTTAGATTCGTAGTAGTAAGCTTAAGGGGGAGTGTTGGAGTTTAATCTTACTCCTACTCATCCTAATTTCTCTCCTTTTCTTCTATGTAAATCACTCTCTCAAAGAAATCTCTGAAGTCATCGACATCGAAGTGATCGATGAGTGCTCCTGCAACCGAAGTCGAAGTCACCGAAGTCATCAACATCAAAGTTGTGAAAAATGCAAAAATAAGCTTGGTAGAGGCCAAAAATCTTGTATATAGATAAACACACATGTGTGGAGCCTGTTCCCACGTGTGAAAATAATGTACTTGTCATGTACCATAATCATATAGGTTGTACATATGATTTAATTCAAGTTCTAGTGGCTAAAAAGGCCAAAAACTAGTTTTCTAGACATATGACACATGGCATTAATCTATTGATTGCATGAGCCACATCCTTTGGTTAGGTGTCATATCACATGTGTAGAGGATAGCTCACATGTGTGGAATAGGCTGAAGTAGGCGAATTTTGACTTCTAGAAGATTTCCAAGTAGATCTCCATATAGAAGGAAAATGGACCAAAAGTGCTCAAAATAGAAGGTTTTGTCCAAGTGTCAGTTTTGCATGATGAATCATCATATGACAAAGCACCTTCACACATGTGGGATCAGAGGGATGATCAGTACCACGAGCTCCCATTTATTGTATATATAGAGCCACATTTGGCCATAATCATTGTGAGACACCAATCTTGGTTTTGCAAGCAATTTTGAGTGATTCTCTCCATTTGTCTACATTCGTTTTGATTGTTTTGAGGTTCTATCAATGTGTACTTGATTTTCAGGTTGGAGTCCGTACTCAGACAGTGTTTCACACGTGTGAAACCAGAAAGTGCACTTACCCTCAATTAATGATTGTTCTTGTTAGGATTTTGTGTCTAGAATTGATCTAGATTGATCTTAATCTGAAGTAGATTGATAGATCAAGTGATCTGACAACCAATCCCTCTTGAGGATCAGATTAGGATCCACTCTTGGTCCTTTTTGTACTTTTTGCACATGGTATCAGAGCCAAGTACATGAGTTTTTGTTGAAATTGATAGGGTTAATCCAAATCAAAGCCAAAATTAGCAGTTTTTTGGAAACTTGTCAAATTTTGTGTAGTGAGCTGGATTTGATAGCTATCCTCAAAATTTTTGGTCCAGATCTTGTTGTGGGCTGTAGGAACCCTTTTCACACGTGTGAGGCCGTACAGCTCCGGTTTTGACTGAGAAATTTTAAAAATTTGTAGAATTTGACTCACGTACCCAATTTGAGTGATTTTTGGTGCAAAATCAAGCATTTTCTATAGAGAATCTAGTCCCTTGATTAGTTTTTGGATTAGATCAGCCAAGAAATTAAATTTGAAGCTTGAATTAGGTGATTTTTTGAGTGCATGTGGAAGTTGAGAGAGATTTTGCTAAAAATCATAGATTAAGGAGTGATATGCAAGGTGAGAGGTTGAAATCCATTGTACCATCACTCTAGATTTGTTCAAGAGTGATAGAGTCAAGTTTAGAAGCATCAATTTGCTAGAAAACATCCTTGGATTTGTCCTCCAAGTAAAACCTTTGAGAGTTTCTAGTGCATATAGAGCATCTATGCAAATCTTTTGTAGAATTTGACATAGATTGGCTTAAATTGAGAGTTCTAGAAAAGAGATTGAGATCCAAGTCACATTGTTCAACCCTACTCAATTTGTTTGAGTGATTGTAAGGTTTGAAAAGCGTCATTAAGGTGTCTATGACAAATGTGTAGAGAGACATCCAATTTTCTAAGAGTTCCTTCCTTTGGAGAGGGCAAGATCTAGAAGCTCATTATGTGTTGTTATTGGTGAAGAATTTGTCTTCTCCTATGTGATCAAATCTTTCTAAGTGGAATTAGCTCTTTGAAGCACAATATCTTAGTGAGAAAAATCACAACTTTTGATCTTGAATTTCATTCCAAATCTTAAAAAGTAGAGTAATTGGTGGAATCCAATAGGAGTGATTGAATTCAATTTGTTGAGCAAAAATTGACATAGTATGTATGAAACTCAAATTAGTTCTATTCAACTTTCTTTGTGAGAGTGCGAGGGTCAATTTGTGATCCCATTGGATGTCTAGAATGAGGAGGAGTCCATATTTGAGTATTCATGCATGGTTGAGATCTTTGTGAATCTCTAGTTGTCTAATTTTTTAAGCTTTGTGAAAAATTGGTGGTATAGTTTGTTGTCAAATCAAATCAATTTCATTCTAAATCTCAAGTGTGAGATTATTTGGGTTAGGAGTGAGTCCAAAAGAAGTGATTAAGTTTGATTTTCTTGTATTAAAAACAAAACCCATCTTTTGTTCAAGAATCTCAAGTGTTGAGAGAACTCGTCAAGTGAAAAGGAAAATCTAGGTGTCAAATCTTTTTCATATCCATTTCAACTTTCAAAAGAAAGAGTTAGTGGTATTTGATGAGTCCAATAGGATATTGGATCTGATTTCTTTAGTGATTTGATTCAAATATTAGGTGCTTTTGTCTTAGTGATCAAAGCAAAGTTTCCAAGTGACTAGTCATTACTGTGAAGATTGATTCTTAGGTTTGTGAGCTAGATCTTTTGTAGATCCTTCTAGATTGTTGAAGATGTTCAAATCTAGTCTCTTGAAAGTCACAAATTACATTTGTAGAATCATATCATAGGTTTTTATTCACATGGCATCAATAGGTGGCATCTTATTGAAGGAAAGAAAGGATCCTGAGTGCAACCTTTGTGGCAAGGGAGGATATTTTTTCTCCAGATGCTACAAAAAGAAGACCAGTCCATCCAAGGAGAACCAAAGCAAGGGGGCCGAGGTGAAGGATAGAGCTTCAAGTTCAAAATGCAAATACAAGAAGGACAAGTCCAAGGAAAGGTGTTTCCTTTGTGGAAAGGTGAATAAGGCTTGGAGTCTCACAAGGACTTGCAAGATTTGTCTTCAACAAGAGTCCATCACAACACATGTCAAATATTTTGAAATTTTTAATTTGGAAGTGCATTTTTTGGTTCAGGATGCAAAGATAGATGTCACTTTCATGAAAGTAACTTGGATTTATTTTATGTCCTTGGAAAGTATTTTGCTTGTAACTTTGGACAAGTTCAAACTTATTGTTATTATCCAAGAGAAATCAATTAAGAATAAGGAGCAATCACAAAATGAAAAAATTTTTCATTTATGCTCTCATGTCAACTTATGAAGAACCATTTTGCTTTGATGAAGAGATTTTTGTATCTCAAAGGTAGATTAAGGCAATACTAGTTGAGTGTGATGCCTTAAAAGATAGCAAAATATGTTTTCCTTGTAAGCTTACATTAGTTATGAAGTCAAGGAAATGGAAATATCTTCATAATGTAGGATCTTTTGGTTTCAATAAGATCATGAATGATGTGTTCATTCATAAAGATGAAAATTGTAAGTTTTCAATATTAAAGGCAAGTTGTAAACTTCTTATGAGAATAAGTGAAGCATCCAAAGTGGACACTTATATCCATAAGCAAGTAGTTAGCCTTATTGAGATGGGAATACCTTTTGATTTCAATATTGAAAAAATCATGCCAAGTTGTGGTGATTTTTGGACTTATGGTTCTAGCATAAGTAATCTTGATAATCATAGGAAGTGCATATTGAATGGTCATACTTTTTGTGATCATTATGAGACATGGAGTCTCGGATTTCCATCAAAAAGGAGCACCATAAAGAGGATTTTAAGGAGTCATCTCAAGGTTCAAATGTGCCAAGGATTGAGGAGGAGAATCCTTCTCAAGGTTCAAGTGTGCCAAGGATTGAGGAGGAGAGACCTTCTCAAATTGTGATTCCAAAAATAAACTCAAGAAATATGGTTGAATCCATGTGGCTCACATTTCAAGAGAAAGAAGGAGCATGCACATGAAAATTGGAAGGAATCAATTTTGGAGGTGCTAGGATGGTGCAAAGCTCTCAAGCTCATCAAAGATGTCAACATCAAAGAAGCACTATCATGGATATGGTGATTTCAGATCAACATCAAGCACATTGGCTGATCTTCACACCTTTTGAACCAGCAAAGACCAATTCAGCCCATGGAGTCAAGTTCAAGATCATCATGTCTTCCATCAAGCTAGATTTTTGAGGAGGAGTGTGAAAAATGCAAAAATAAGCTTGGTAGAGGCCAAAAATCTTGTATATAGATAAACACACATGTGTGGAGCCTGTTCCCACGTGTGAAAATAATGTACTTGTCATGTACCATAATAATATAGGTTGTACATATGATTTAATTCAAGTTCTAGTGGCTAAAAAGGCCAAAAACTAGTTTTCTAGACATATGACACATGGCATTAATCTATTGATTGCATGAGCCACATCCTTTGGTTAGGTGTCATATCACATGTGTAGAGGACAGCTCACATGTGTGGAATAGTCTGAAGTATGCGAATTTTGACTTCTAGAAGATTTCCAAGTAGATCTCCATATAGAAGGAAAATGGACCAAAAGTGCTCAAAATAGAAGGTTTTGTCCAAGTGTCAGTTTTGCATGATGAATCATCATATGACAAAGCACCTTCACACATGTGGGATCAGAGGGATGATCAATACCACAAGCTTCCATTTATTGTATATATAGAGCCACATTTGGCCATAATCATTGTGAGACACCAATCTTGGTTTTGCAAGCAATTTTGAGTGATTCTCTCCATTTGTCTACATTTGTTTTGATTATTTTGAGGTTCTATCAATGTGTACTTGATTTTCAAGTTGGAGTCCGTACTCAGACAATGTTTCACACGTGTGAAACCAGAAATTACACTTACCTTCAATTAATGATTGTTCTTGTTAGGATTTTGTGTCCAGAATTGATCTAGATTGATCTTAATCTGAAGTAGATTGATAGATGAAGTAATCTGACAACCAATCCCTCTTGAGGATAAGATTAGGATCCACTCTTGGTCCTTTTTGTACTTTTTGCACAAAAGTGACTGACAAGGGCCATGCAACCATTGCCCGATGTCGAAGTCCCTGAAGTCAGAGTCATCGACGTTGAAGTCATCGACGAGTGCTGAAGAAGGGGCATCGGACAAGTCGAGTTACCAGACTGCAGCTGTAAATGAGCAAATGATAAAAAATTAGTTGTTGATACTTGAAATTGATACTAAGTTTACACGACAGAGATCAAACGACCAAAACAGGTCTTTATAGGATTTGACTCCTCAGAGTTAGAGAATAGAGAGATAGAGAGAGAGTAAATATTTAGAACTATAACAATTGATTTGTTTGTGATCTGATAGTTGTTGTTACAACATTGAATATATAGATTCTCTATTGTTCTATCTCATTGCATTCTTCTTGAATGTTAATTAACTCACTTTTCTTCCGAAAAGTATCATAAATGAAGAAATTTCATGGTTGTCTCAGATGCCTAATTGTTTTTTTAATCTCTCTCTATGGTTATCTATGACCCTACACTGATACTCGTTAGTCAACATGATCAGAATTGCTCTATAACTCCGTTATCTAGGTAATCCAGATCCTTATCACAGTTATTATTGTTCATCGTTTTTGCTTTTTTCTCGTTCGTTGGTGTGATTGGACATCACCTCACCCAACAGAGTGGTATCAAAGGTGATAAGCATACATCCACTATTCGATCACTGATTTCTCTATAGTGTAGATATTCTAAATAATGCTAATGTAGATACAACGGCCATAGATAGCACTTTCAATTTAGCTACAAAAGTTTTAGATGATAATGTAAATATAGGTTCTGAATTACCAGTTAGCAAGGTAGTTATTACACCATTTTTGGAATCTGAGCAATCCCTCAAATTTGAGACTGATATAGCAAATGCCATTGATAAAATTGGCATGCCTTTAGAGTTTTGCATCAATGAAATAAACTATGGCATAAAATATGAGGTTTCTTTTTGTGAGGAGCAAGGAATCGTAGGGCGTGCATCAATGATGTTGTTGTAGAATCTGCCATGTGATTATTGCAATACTCATACATAGCAGTGGACTCTATGAAAGAGGTTTTTTTTTCATACCTCTTTTTTTTTTGTTTCTCTTGTAAGCAAGGATGAAGGACTGTGCGGTGCTCTCTTCCGGGATTGCTCACCAACGACAAAACTTATAGTGATCCCTTACCATGATAAGTAAGTATCCATACTTGTACTTTTTTCATATTTTATAATTTCAATTCTTTGTCAACTTCTGATTAGTCTCTCTTTCAATATTGCAGTGAGCACATGAGTTTACACATCATCTCAGTCAAGAAGACTGAGGATAATGTTTTAAACACATTCTGTATAAAGATGAATTTTGCCATCAACACCCACAAGAAGGTTGGTGGCCTATTGCCGAAGATTATGAGACATTTCCCTGGAGAAAATGTCGCTCCTGGAGAAATGACTATCGTTAGCATTGAGGTCGGTGTTTAGAATTTCAGTCATTGTCCATATTGTTCATAATATGTTCATAGTCTAATTAAATGAGTTTTGCAATGTTTCAGATCCCACAATAGAAAGACTCATTCAGTTGTGGTTGGTTTGCACTTATCAATGACAAACAATTTTTTGAGTGGGACAATCATCAAGTGGATGTTGATCTTGCCAAGGTAATTTCAACTTGAGTTTCCTTTGATTCTATTATTTAAAGTTGGAATATTATTTCAAGTTCTATTATTTTGTCATGAATATTGATCACTAAGGATTGATTGTCTGATAGTTTTTGCCTAGTGACTACATCAACTCTGAGGTGTACATATTTCAGCAAGAGGTTATTTTCAGCATCCTGGCGAGGTCGATACCATCTTATTTATTTTCAGCTACTTTATGTAGATTTCAAATATGTGCATTTTGATTGGGCCACATGTCGGATGAAATTAATAAAAATTAAAAAAACATCTTTACAAAGGGTCAATCTAGAGTTCAGAACTCCTCTAATGTCATCAAAATGGTGTATCCAATGAATTGTTGATGGAGATTGGCTCTTGCACCTTGGCCAAGGTGCCTTGGGACACTCTAAAATTCATGCCTCTCTCTCTCTCTCTCTCTCTCTCTCTCTCTCTCTCTCTCTCTCTCTCTCTCTCTCTCTCTCTCTCTCACACACACACACACACACACACACACACACACACACACACACACACACACAAAAGAAGTGCCAGTGGAAGCATCAACTTAAATGGTGTATGTTGTGTCTCTCTTTACCAAAGGAACTCCATATGTTTTTTATACTGATCATAATGTTGTAAAATAATGAATCATGAGACTGAGTACAAAATTATGATAATCAAAAGCACTTTCTTAAATATTGACTTTCAAAATAGTGAATGTTATCACTTCCTTTGTGCATATTGATTGGGAAATTGCAAATATTCATTCTAAAAAATTGTGATTATTGTCTTCTAAATTATCATTCAATCACATAGTGAAAAGTCTTCACCTAAAAGAATAGACAAAGCCTTAATTTTCAAACTGAATAATGACTGTTTTCCTCAAGATGTGGTTAAAAATTTTGGGAGTTGCGATCCTGCAAGGAATGTCTTGAACATTTTTAGTGCTTGTGCTGGTCTGGTAGCTGGAACCATGTGACCTGCTCCCCTAATGGTTGTAAAAGTCAATCCAGAATATACTTGCGACCATCCGCCAACCTGGCAATCATGTATCTCAATAAGTTGATCACTTGCTATCATCTAATGAATCATGATTCATGACAAGTTAATGCAATTTTGTTTAAGATTTTATTCAAAGTCCTAGTTACGCTTGAGCCAAAGTTCAAGACTCAAGAAGCCAAAAAATATACCTGATCATGAAAATTCCAGGGATACCACTTGACTTCTATCGTGAGATTTAGTTCTTTGATCCAAGATCGTGTCCCCGTAGTTGCAACCACTCCATCGACATCTCCACTGTTGATTCACGCCATTGTAATAGGTCATAATCCTCTATTGTAGGGAAAAATTACTACATGCACAAAGTAGCAATATGACTGCTATTATCAATTTATGTTTTCAAAAACGTTGTTGACTTCTTGTACTCTTAGCAAAGAAAACTTGCAAACCTGAATATCCATATCTTGAGATTTTTCTTCAAAAGCTCCCAATATATTGATAACATGGATCGCACCTTATCTTTTTTACCGTAATTTTTGTTGACGATGTCACTAGAAATAAATTGTTATTTGTTAGGTTTCACTCAATCGTGATCAAGTCAAAATTCTGCTAAGCTAGTATTCAATCATTTGGATTACATCTACACAAAGAATATGTTTCAACTTCTATTGTTCATGGAACTAATGGAACATTTTGCAAAGTGAAATACCTGCAAAAAATCCAAAAAATCCAATTTGTAGGAGTTGAGACATGTAGAGAAGCTTGCACTTTTGGCAAGTTCAGATAGGGGGTAGTTGAGTCCAAACAGAGATTGTACTTAGTTGCAAGATAGAAAGTTTTCTGCAAAGGAAAGAGGTCTTTAAGTCCTTTGATATACCAATGCAATAAACACTTTATTGGTGGTTGTGCCTCAAAAATAATGCACTTAAACACTTGCTTGAATTAGGAAATTTAGTTTTCTATCGTTCACTTTTAAACTAGCACCCAATAATTCTACTTACAGTAAAACTTTCCGAACTTGGACTGTTGCATGATGGTGCATAAATGTCGGTTTCATCTATATAAAAAATAGATGTGTCAGTCTCATTCACAAATTGTTTACATGTAGCGTTTTCTGAATCATAATCACCACTAGAATCTTTCTCAAAATCACAATTCTTAATGAGCCCATTGTAAGTCTCATCTGAAATAAGAGAATGAGAGTGATAGAACTGGGCTTTGCCACTGTTGTCATAGTATGGATCAATCCATGGGTTTCCAATCTGCAAGATATCAACAACATTGATTATTGCAAATTGTTGCATCAAAATTATTCCAAAACAAAAGCCACCAACTATTGTACTGAACTGCAAACCCTTTGAAGTTGATCTTCAAGGTTCCTTCTATTTGATTGTTTCGCAACACTTCCAATGCCAAAGTTGGAATATAATGCCCTGCATTGAACATAATCCAAGAGAACTTGGCAAATTGACCTCCTTGTATGTCATTCCAAATTTTTCAAACAATGTTTTAGAGATCAAAGAGTCATTTGGGGTTTTGAGAACAATTTTCACACTTGAATAGACTCCAACTTTCAATATAGAAAACTCACCATTGACTATCAAAAATTAAAATTTTCTATCAAAAAACTAAAAGTAGCCCAAATAAAAAGACTCTGATAGGAACACAAGTTTCAAGCATGTAACAAAAACACAATGCTACTCATATGCTTGACATGAGTGTAATTCGAACTTTATGTAGCTTGCTTTCAAGCATATTGAATGCAGGACAAGCAGTGAGAATTTATAGTGGACGAAAATGGATAATGTAAGCTATGAAGCACAGCCCTGATCTGTGCATCACTGAACGGCCAACACTATTTAGTCTTTCCCAAGTATTGAAAATGAGTAAATTATCCACTACTAATAATTCTGAATCAGAGAATATTAGCCCTTGGCTAAAACTTCAAAAGCATTCCACAACATAGCCATCTCACAACCACACAATCATTATCCCTCTTAAGGATGCAGCAACCATGGAAATCAAAACACACTAGTCAATCATTTGACTCACGAATGCTATCAAACAATGATCTACACTATTTTTTGAACGAAATGTCAAGGTTGTAAATTAATTCTTTCAGGTCAAACATAATTGCTCTGGTGTAAATCTAGCCGAATTCTACGTACCAGCGTAGATTTCGCCCATAAGATAGCAATCATTGGGATTGTACTCGGGGAACTTTTCAAACCATGCAAGGAAAAAAGCCAAAGCATCTTCAGCTGCATTTGAAAAGAGAGAGATCAGTTATATATTCAAACCGTGGATATGCAAAAATAAGGCCTATATTTTGATTTTTACATAACGATTATTCTAGCTGAAATCAATTTCAGAAGATCACTCGAGTAATCGAAACGTAATCAATAAAGCTAATTCACGATGGAAGTCTAACGCGAAGCTTTGAAACTCCAAGAATGTGCATTATAGTACCTACACCAAGTTACCTGCTCCTTTATCAGTGAATTGATCATAGTCCGTCGAAGTATTGGAGTACGAAAAGCCTGTTCCGACCGGTGACTCCAAAAAAAGTATATTCGCAACTGGTTTTTTAAAGGGAAAACATAAATTTTAAAAAAATTATCAAGCAAAATCGCAGAATTGGCATTTGACAAACGTGTTCTGAAAAAGAGAATTCTGCAGCGGAGCAGATAATGATAAAGTATTTGTATTAAGGCATCTTCTTCTCATCTTCCTAATAAAACTCTGCCGGTTTCTCACACTCTCTCTCTCTCTCTCTCTCTCTCTCACACACACACACACACACACACACACAAAGCACACGAAATAAACTACAAGGCTGCACGAAAGGAAACCTTTTGTCCATGAATATCTGTTCAAGACAAGTCCAGTTGCATCATCATTATTAAAGAAGGGTCCAAGCTCTGTCAAAGCTCCTGCGCCAACAGATGAGCATCCAGGACCTATAGTGTCACAAGTCATTTAATCGTCAACCTCAGAAATCACTCCATTCTTGTCACCTTCAAATCAACATATGGTGAAAAGCCTACTTTGGTACACCTTTGTGGCTAAATTCTGTTAGCAGACAAAAAAGTCTATCATTTCAATGGTTTAGAATAACGATAGTTCTAGCATACATAACACAAGAGCTAATGAAATTAGACACCACTTGCTATTGAAATACGAGTTAGCTCTGTGCTTTGTTTTGGATGGCACAACTTCAAGATCCAACATTGGCTACATAAGCTTGTAATCGCATTGCTTAAGAATGAACTGTCTACGAATTTTCAGAGCACTTGCAACTTATAATAAGCAGTTAGCGTCCGTCGGAATTCAAAGGTCACAGCTCGCAGTATTTTTTTTCTATATGGTTACAGTCTGAATGGTTAGTGGTAATTATAAATTATCCAGAAAAATTGTGGAGCTCATTTCTTAGCATTAATAAAGATCTATGTTGCCTTAATGTTGTTTTGTGGCGATTGCTCATTGAAAAATGGAAGAACGGCCTGTTAACCTCACGAGTACACATTGTCGTGGCCTTAATTAGATAACGAGCAGACAACATTTGCTTTGCATATATTTGTCTTTGAAAAAGGAACATCAGCAGCACTTACTGAAGGCAAATCTGTTCATCTAGAAATGTTTAACAATATCTCACTACGATATGTACAGAAACCACTTACAACTAATCTTCTAAAACACAAGTTAATTCGTCTCTAGAAAGTCTATCTTAATTGAGAAACTTGCAAGCAATCTAATTTTTTTTATTCAGTCAGATTGTGGGCTTCGCTTCTGTGAATAAACTGAATTAAGCAATCATCTATGGTTAATTTATCAAATAGGAAGAGTCCAGAAGCATTACTTAGAACACTTAATCCTACATTATAATAATGGCGTCGCTGACAGACCCTGTTATTTCTAACGATCTCTTTTTAAATGGGCACAGACACTACAAGATGTTTCTCATTAGCTTAGAATCCTCACCTCCATTAAACCATACAACCAAGGGCAAGGATGACGAATCAGGGATGATCTGCCTCAAAAAACCAATAAAATAGTGCACGGCCATGTTCTTTATTCACAGTCACCTCTCCTGCGTAGTGACTGAAGTTCACAGGTGGCTGTCCTGGTAGTCCTTGCACCAATTGAGATGGATCTGCTGCCTCTGTGATTATTCTTAAGACGCACTGTAAACTTATCCACGCTAATATAGTTGGCCAAAGCTTTCCATGTCACTTTTCCTTGGATACTGCTGGATATCAAACACTGATATAATGACAAATCCACAAGATCAGTGCACTCAATATCAAATTAGATGTCAAAATTAATATTTCTGATTGTCTTGAAACTGTGGCATGATCACCTACTGGTTACCCATTTTTCTTTTCTCGATGAGAGAGAGAGAGAGAGAGAGAGAGATGAATAGGGCAAAGGCTGTCACTATGCATAGAGGATAAATAGAAGAAGGAATCTGTAATGGAAGGGGGTTAAGATAGACAATGATTGTAGAGAAGACGAAAGTGTGATCAAGCGTGAGTAAGGGTGAGAGCCGGACATTAGTTGAGCAGTGGTCTAGAGTTGACGTGGGGTTGCAGGTCGCAAGAAGAGTTGCTCACATAAGACCTTTGGAGCAACGTTGATGTGGGCTCTGATTGTTGTTTTACCATTGCAAGTTTGTTTAATAAGTGGTTGGCCATTATAGTTAGAAGTAATCGGAGGATTGTTGTACTTTTTTGGCACGAGTCTTATTGTAAACCAAGTATCCGATTTTATGCAATCATTACATTCTATCAAAGTGTTGTATGGTATTGTAAAGTGTTGAATGTAAATGTGTCTTTAGTTTCATCATATTTTGCGAATGGTTCTGAGTCAGACCAGATTACGTTGAGTTCTTTTAATGTTGATGTACACCTGTTAGTTGTAAGAATGCACTTGTCGTGTGTATGTTAGAGGCAGCTTGACAGTAGAACGTGTTGGATTTTCTCCTCTACTCTCCTAAATCCTATTTTAATCTGCCTCCATTCATGCTGCATTTTACTCATGTTGTCGCACAGTCTGCATATTTACATGTAAAATAAGACAGGCGAAAAAACGCAACTGTCTACATAAATACAAGTAAATTTTTCACAGACAAAAAAGGCGAAAAACGTGACGCTATGTTTTTACACGTGATTTCTGAGAGGCAAAAGACATTGCCTTACAAAATGTCGAAGGTGCCCTTACAGAAAAGCGAAGGCACCCTGTAAATCAAATCTTTAAGGCATTTGTCAGAGTGTTGCATTTTTCACATCTTCACCAACGTTCATTCAACAAAGGCTGACATCGCAGCCTTTTCATGCTCATTCCCATGCAACTGTACAAACAGATTTGACAACGACATCAGCCACCCCACGATCTCCTATAGACAGCAACATCCAATTTGTACTTTTTTCACTTGCACACCTATAAAATTTTGTATATATATTGAATACCATTTGCGTATTTTAGATATGTGAGATAACAACGTGTTGTAAAAAAATAATAGCATCAGAAGCTTATCAGAGATAAACGAAGTAGATGCCCTTGCCCATCAATTCTTTGTATTGTCAGTTATAGGTTCATTCCTTTTACAGATTGTCTTAGCTTTGTAGAGCACGCGGTTTCGTTCACTATTGTCTTGTGCTCAACAACATTATTGACCGGTATATTATTTCAACAAAGGCTAACATCACAGCCTTTTTCATGCTCATCCCATGCAACTGTGCAAACAGAGACAACGACATCAACCACCCACGATCTCCTATAGACAGCACATCCACTTTGTACTTTCTTCATCTACACACCTGTAAAATTGTGTATATATTGAATACCATTTGCATATTCTAGATATGTGAGTTACCAACGTGTGTGAAAATAATAGCATCAGAACATTATCAGAGATAGATGAAGTAGATGCCCTCGCATATCAATTCTTTGTATTGTCAGTTATAGGTTCATTTCTTTTACAGATTGGATTAGCTTTGTAAGCACGAGGTTTCGTCCGCTATTGTCTTATGCTCAACAGCATTATTGACCTGTATATTTTGCTATACTTAATCTGATAACAGCTCTGTTTGTTCTGTGTTCAGATTTGTGTCAATGTTGTTATGCTTTTTTACATTCTGTCTGACTCTCTTATTGCTTAATCTAGTAGTCTATTTTTAGCGAATTATTATTAGTCTAGCTGTTCGCAACTAATATTAAGTCTTGTCTTTCGCAACTGATTATGAATC
>MU836368.1:0-29947 GCA_029204225.1 Diphasiastrum complanatum | reverse complement strand
TCTGCATAATTGGACCAAGAATAGATCCTAAAATGATCCACAAGAGTGATTGGATGGTAGATACAATTGATTTACCAATCTACACAAGATTAGTTGAATCTATATCAATTCTACATGAGAAAATCTAACAAGAACAATCATAAATGAAAGGAAATTGTAACTTGCTAGTTTCACACGTGTGAAAACTTGTCAGAGTACGGATTCCAGCCTGAGAACACAGTACAATATGATAGAAAGTCATAAAATTCAAATTGAAATCAAGACAAATGATGAAATTGACAAGAATTTGCCTCCAAAACCAAGACTGATGTTGCTTGATGATTATGGTCTAATGTGGCTCTATAATTACAAAAAGTGAGAGCTCGTGGTGCTGATCATCCCTCTGATCTCACATGTGTGGGATTGCTTTGTCATATGAGGATTCACATGCAAAATTGACACGTGGACAAAACCTTCTATTTGGGGCACTTTTGGTCCATTTTTCTACTATATAGAGAACTAGTGAAAACTCTTCTAGAAGTACAAACTCAACTTTTTCAGCCTATTCCACATGTGTAAGTAGACCTCTACACATGGAATGTGACACCTAATCTCATGATGTGGCTCATGCAATCTCTAGGTTGATGCCATGTGGCATATGACTAAAAACCTTGATTTTGGCCTTTTTAGCCACTAGAACTTGATTCAAACTATATGTACAGGTTACATGATTGTACTACATAAAAAGTACATTGTTTTCACACGTGGGAATAGGCTCCACACATGTGTCATCATAATAGGTACAAGTCATTATGATATTTACAATGTTTGATCAAGTTTGCTTTTGCCAATTTTCACACTCCTCTTCAAAACTAACTTGATAAAAACATGATGATCTTGAACTTGACTCCATGGGCTGAATTTGTCTTTGCTGATTCAAAAGGTGTGAAGATCAGCCAATGAGCTTGATGGTGATCCGAGATCACCATATCCATGATAGTGCTTCTTTGATGTTGACATCTTTAATGAACTTGAGAGCTTTGCACCATCCTAGCACCTCCAAAATTGATTCCTTCCAAATTTCATGTAGATGTTTGACATTGAGGCTTGCTCCTTCTTCGGGTGCATGCTCCTCCATGAGGAAATAAATATTTCTTCTTGTCTTATTAGGATCACAGAGATCCAACATCATGTTACCACGATCTAGAGAATTAGACTCATCCAAATTGGCAAGACCATGCATGCCATAATAACAAAGTGTTTGCATCTTCATGCTTTTTTACCATGCTAATCTCAGATCTAATGAGGTTAAATACTTCATTATGGAGATAAGTGTCTTTAGAAGATTATTCACTTACTCTCATAAAGAGTTTACAATTTGTCTCAATACTTGAAAAAAGACAAATTTTCAAACTTTGGGTGAACAAATCACCTTTGCTCTTGCATGACTCAAGAGCATACATTTGATGAAATAACCATTTGCTTTCTAATTGATTTAAAATCAATTTCAAGCTTTTAAGAACGTCATCTATGTTCTCAAGAGAGACTTCATACTCAACTAGTATGGCTTTACTCCAATTTTGAGATGCAATGATCTCACTAAAGCAAATTGATTTATCAAATGACATAAGATAAGCAAGTATGAGATGTATACCACATGAGTTATGCTCCTCTTTCCCTTGAATTGTGAGCCACATGGGCTCAACCTTGTTTCTTGAGTTTCTTTTTGGAATCACAACTTGAGAAGGTTTCTCCTCCTCAATCCCTGGCACACTTGAACCTTGAGAAGGACTCTTGTCCTCAATTCTCGGCACACCTTGGCACACTAGAACCTTGAGATGGTTCTTTAAGATCCTCTTCATGGTGATCCTTCTTGATGGAAATCCGAGACCTCCATGTCTCATAATGATCATAACAACCATGACCATACAATATGCACTTCCTATGACTATCAAGATTACTTATGCTAGAAACATAAGTCCAAAAATCACCACAACTTGGCATGGTTTTTCTAATATTGAAATCAAAAGCTATTTCCATCTCAATAAGGCTAACTACTTGCTTATGGATATAAGTGTCCACTTTGGATGCCTCACTTATTCTCATAAGAAGTTTACAACTTGCCTTTAAGATTGAAAACTTACAATTTTCATCTTTATGAATGAACACATCATTAATGATCTTATTGAAACCAAAAGATAAGATCCTACATTATGAAGACATTTCCATTTCCTTGACTTCATATCTAATGTAAGCTTACAAGGAAAACATACTTTGCTATCTTTTAAGGCATCACACTCAACTAGTGTTGCCTTAATCCACCTTTGAGATACAAAAATCTCTTCAAAGCAAAATAGCTCTTCATAAGTTGACATGAGAGCATAAATGAATCTATTTTCATTTTTTGATTGCTTCTCCTTATTCTTGATTGATTTCTCTTGGATCATAATAATAAGTTTGAACTTATCTAAAGTTCTTGTATTTGCATTTTGAACTTGTAGCTCCATCCTTTACCTCGTCCCCCTTGCTTTGGTTCTCCTTGGATGGATTGGTCTTCTTTTTGTAGCATCTTGAGAAAAAATAACCTCCCTTGCCACAAAGGTTGCACTTAAGATCCTTACTTGCCTCCAATAGGATGCCACCTATTGATGCCATGATAAGAAATAAACCTTGGGATGTGATTCTATAAATGTAATTTGTGACTCTCAAGAGACTAGATTTGAACATATTCAGTGATCTAGAAGGATCTACAAAAGAACTTACAGACCTAAGAATCAATCTTCACACTAATGACTAGTCACTTGGAAACTTTGCTTTGATCACTAAGACAAAAGCACACAATTTTTGAATCAAATCACAAAAGAAATCAGATCCAAAGACTCCTATTGGACTCAACAAATACCAATGACTCCTTTTTTTGAGACTTGAAATGGATATGAAAAGATTTGACACCTAGATTTTCTCTTTCACTTGACTAGTTCTCTCAACACTTGAGATTCTTGAACAAAAGATGGGTTTTGTTTGATTTGATTTGACAACAAACTATACCACCAATGTTTACAAAACATAGGATCTACTCTAGATCACTCAAACTTGACATGTACATTTGACTCAAACACATAAATTAAGATCCAATAGCCCCTTTGGAATCCCCAAAGAATCTCACTCTTGAGATTTGGAATGGATTTGTAATAGTTTGATAACAACCTATGTCAAGAATTTTTCACCAAGTTTAAAAATTAGACATCTAGAGATTCACAAAGATCCCAACCATGCACTCAAATATGGACTTCTGCTCATTCTAGACACCCAATGGGATCACAAATTGACCTTCACACTCTCACAAAGAAAGTTGAATAGAACTAATTTGAGTTTCATACATACTACGTCAATTTTTGCTCAATAAATTGAATTCATTCACCCCTATTGGATTCCACCAATGACTCTACCTCTTAAGAGTTGGAATGAAATTCAAAATCAAAAGTTGTGATTCTTCCCACTATGATATTGTGCTTCAAAGAGCTAATGCCACTTAGAAAGATTTGATCACCTAGGAGAAGACAAACTCTCCACCAATACCAACACAAAATGAGCTTCTAGATCTTGCCTTCTACAAAGGAAGGAACTCAAAGAAAATTGGATCTCTCTCTACACATTTGCTATACACACCTCAGTGACTCTTTTCAAGCCTCACAAACACTCAAACATATTGAGCTGAAAAATGTGACTTGGATCTCAATCTTTTTTCTAGAATTCTCAATGTCAAATTCTACAAAAGATTTGCATAGATGCTATATTTAGAATATGCACTAGAAACTCTCAAAGGTTTCACTTGGTGGACAGATCCAAGGATGTTTTCTAGCAGATTGATGCTTCTGAACTTGACCCTATCACTCTTGAACAAATCTAGAGTGATGGTACAATGCACTTCAACCTCTCACCTTGCATATCACTCCTTAATCTATGATTTTTGGCAATTTTTCTCTCTCAACTTCAATATGCACTCAAAAAATCAGAGAAACACATTTAATGCACCTGAATCAAGCTTCAAATTAATTATATGGATGATCTAATCCAAGAACAAATCATAGGAATAGAAACTATATAGATAGAGCTTGAATTTACACTAAAAATGTCTAAATTTAGGTGTATGAGTCAAATTATGCATCAATGTGAATTTTATCAACCAAAACTGGATCTGTACATCCCCACACGTGTGGAAAGTATACCTACAACCTACAACAAGTTTTGGTACAAAAATTTTGAATCTATCAATCCATTCAAACTCTCTATCTCAAGATTAGCTAGTTTCAACAAACTTGGTAATTGATACCCTAGAGGTTTACTTGGACGATTTAGGTGCACATTCAGAAGAAACACGCCATCTTGAAAAAAAATTTATCCAATGTCAACACTTCGGCATCTCCGTTGATCTTGAAAAATGCCAGATCTGGGTAACACACGGTACTATGTTAGACATATTATTTCCAGAAATGGCATTGTCACTCACCCCAAAAAGATCCTTATCATTCAAAATCTACCGGAACCACGTATGATACGTGAAGTTTATTCTCTCCTTGGCCACGCCAACTACTATCAGTGCTTTATTTTCGATTTCACTAATAAAGCATGCTTAATCTACAAAGTAGTTGTCGTTCCCAAATGGACGGATGAACAATGCATCGTATTTAATCAACTCAAAGAAGCCCTCACCAATGCACCTATCCTCCGGGCTCCTGATTATTCTAGATAATTCCACGTGCATACCAATGCATCCAACTATGCCATTGGAGCAGTGCTCACCCAACCAGGAGAATTCAAAAAGGATTATCCAATGCATTTTCTCAGTCGACAATTGATACCTGTTGAAGTCAATTATACTACTATTGAATGTGAAGCCTTGGCAATGGTATATGTGGTTCAGAAGTTTCGCCATTATCTTCTGGGAAAAGTTTTTGCATTCTTCACTGATCATCAAGCATTGTTATATCTCATCAATAAAATTTGCACCACAGGCCGTATTACTAGATGGATCCTATTATTGTGAGAATTTGAGTTTAGGATCGTGGTTCTAAGGGAGTTCAACATTTTCTAGCAGATCATCTATCCTGAATCCCTAATCTACCTACCCCTGATCAAGGCATCAACGATGATTTAGCAGATGCCATACTATTCCAAGTTGACTCTACACCCGTATGGGCTAAGGAGATCACCAAGTATTTAACTTTAGGACAGATGGATCTTTCCTTATCTAAACCTGAACAACGTGCGTTGGTTCTCAAGACCAAACTTTATACGTTAATTGCTGGCCAATTGTACAAGCAAGGGTTAGATGGAATCATCCGACGATGTCTTACTGAAGGTGAAATATCCTCTGTAATTTCCCTCACTCATGAAGATATTGGTGCAGGCCATTTCTCTTCTGAAATGACTCCTAAGAAAATCTTCCTAGCCAATTTTTGGTGGCCAACACTCTTCAAGGATACGCACAATTACACAAAGGCCTGTAATGTCTGCCAATGCACAGAACGATTTCAAAAGACTGACTACATGCCTTTACACCCTATAACCACTGATCAAGCTTTCCAAAAATGGGAGATTGATTATGTTGGACCCATTAGTCCCGCTGCTTGACAGACACAATCTCGTTACATCATAGTAGCTATGGACTCTTGTACCAAATGGGCTGAATCAAGAGCTGTTTGTAATGCTGACGCTCATTCTACTGCAAAATTTCTCTATGAATAGGTTATCGTTGGTTTTGGCTGTCCTCTTGAACTTATAGGGGTATACATTTTCTTAATTTTGTCATAGCACACCTCCTTTCAGTTTTTTTGTGGTACATCGCAAAAGTTTCCCATACTATCCACGATGCAATGGCCAGGCGGAATCCACTAATAAAATCCTATGTGAGATTCTCACCAAAACTGTTGAATCCAGCCAATTTGATTGGGAGCTCAAACTTCATGCTACTCTCTGGGCTTATCGCACCACCCCGAAGAGAGCTACAAGCTTAACCCCTTTCCAGCTAGCATATGGCCAAGAAGCCATTATGCCTGTAAAATTCCATATCCCCTCCCTTCAAGTGGCCTATAATATTGAGCTAGATAATCAACAGACTCTAGCAAACATGTTATTCCATCTGGAACAACTATGTGAAACACTACGGATCAGCATCCATGCTCAACAAGTCCACAAACGTCGACAAAAAGCATGGCATGATCGATCTTTGAAACTCAGAGAATTCCAGGTCGGAGATAAGGTCCTGCTATACCAGGCCAAAGCCTTTAAGCACAAACCGAAATCTTTCGGCCAAGGTCCTTATGTCATTCAAAAAATCTTTGCCTCTAGATATGTACAACTCCAAACCCTTCAAGGCGATATCCTAGACACTGTGGTCAATGGGAGCAGACTGAGAAAGTAAAATGAGCCCTGTTTTTATCTTGATATGTATTAGTTATTTTTCTTTTCTACTGTTCTTCTTTACTTTTCTTAATTGCCTACCTGCCATTTCGACAATTTTTTGTTGTGTTTTCTTGTTCACACCATCAAGATACTATCAGATTAGGCATACAATCAATCTTTCTCTGAGAAAACCACAAAAGTCATTCTTTTTAGAAGATTTGTCTCACACTATCTCAGATAGAATTCGCTTGACCCCTTTTTTATAATGCACGATTCATTTTTAGCCTCCACGAATTCTGTCTCAAAGACAAACTTTTCCTAAATCGAAAAAGTTAGGTTTTTGCATCAGATACCCACTGCCAGAATTCGCAAACAATTCGCTGAAGCTTAGAATAATCCCCACGATTTCTGTCATCTCCGTGAATTCTGATCAGACACATTTTTGTACTATCAGACATTTTTCTTATTTTGAGACACAAAAATCACTTACAGGAATTTGCCGACTCTCAGAACATTGCCTTGTAATTCGCAACCATCATTATGAAATCGTGGACACTGAGGACGATTTAGATTTGTGAATTCCTGACAAAAAAAGTCTATATATAGACCTCCACCCTTCTCTCCACAAATCCAATCTAGAGTTCTGCTCTCAAGTTCATGCCAAAATTTTCCAAAATCTTTAAACCTTCCAAAACACTCTAGAATCACTGTTATCATGGCCTCTCGGGATCCGACACTTTCTCTACATCGTCGTAAGGTCCCAAAGCCTTACACCGATGAATTACTCTTACTTGAGGTCAAGAACCACGCCGAGACAATACGATTAGCCAATGACATTTTTTTCCTTCTTGTTTTAATCTCGTCTTCTGGAACAACAACATGAGAGACTTATCCGTGTTGTCTATTCCTCCTACTCTGACAAATTCCACACTATTCACATTCCGTCCAAGGATGGTAGCTACGTGACCATAGATATTACACAAGCCAGGATCCAATTGATCGGCTTTCCCGATTCTGGCAAGTTGATCCATTGTAAGGGCACCAACTATGACCCAAACTATTTCAAGAAGTTCCTACTCGATGACAAAACCATCGCTCACACCCATGATGGCATCGCCACAAAACTTATTAAAGATCCCAAGCTACGAGCAACCACAGAAATATTTCTGATTCTGACGGAGCTCCACAGAGTCCGCATGGATCGCATTCATCCAAGCAACCTTTTTGTGTTGACCATGACACATGAGTGACCCCACTCACACCTTTAAGTGGGCAGACGACAAACTCTGCTTGGGTAAGGCAACCACTAAATGTGGTTATCTTCTGCAGATGATCATCCAGCAACACCTAGGCCGCAAGACAATAGCCGCTCTCAAGGAGCTAGAGACCTTGTTTCCTAGAAATAAAAAATGATCCAGCCCCCAGGTAGCAGATCCTACACCAGACCCACCCACCAAGAAGCAGAAAGACAAGGTGGTCAACACTGGAGCTGACATATCTACAGAGATTTTATCTAGTCACATTGGGACTGAATATGCTAAATTCGACAGAGCTTTAAACCCTCTCAGGTCCCAAAGGAGGTCTTAGCCCAACAAGAAGCCCTTTTCCAACAGGCTGCGGCAAGAAGATAGGCAGTAGCAGCAGCAGGCAGCTTCGGGGACACCGACGCATCTGGCTCTGGTTCAATCGGTGGGATTCAAGCCACTATGGGCAATTCAACAATCTAGGCAAACTTCCCTCCACCCCCCACCTCTCTACCACTACAGACACCACTTGCTACCACTTCCAACCCTTCCATCACACTTAACACTGGAATTGACTCACTAGTCCAACAAAACCCTCTCCTGTACATACCTCTCCTCTGCTTGACTCCTCAGTCGATGTCGAGGATTTTGCTCTCCCATTACTCACTCAGATTCCTTCCATATCTTCTCCTCCCCACACTTCCTCTCCTCCAAGAATTGCAATATCTTCCACCTATCCACAATAGTCTCCTTCTTTGAAACCACAATTACCTCTTCTGAATCCACAATCTCTTCCGTTGACACCACAATCACCTCCACCTTCCTATCCCCCAGACCCCTCTTCTACTCAATTTTCTAATCTTCTCCCCTACAACCTTATGCCTTATCCAAATTACCAACGATCCTTCCCTAACATTGGCATATGGGAGCAATTACCACTGACTGTCCAAAAGATGGTCTGGTTGGGGAATGAGCTTCAATACAACATCTACAGAACCTTGTCAGGTCAACAAGCAGTATGGCAGGTCGATGACGGTGCCATCCTACAACTTCAGCAGAAAAATCAATGGTTGGTGGCTGAATCTACTCAAAAACAACAACAAATTGATACCCTCACCACATACACTCAACAGCAGCAGCAGATGCTCAACCACCTACAAAACCAACTCCAGATGAAAATCTCTAACATGCAAACCGTCATCAACAACTCACAGCAGAACGAGACGAGGCTATAGCAGATGCCCAAGTCGCACGTTCTGCTATGAAGGAACAACTGAAACAGGTCGATATTTCAATGATTTCGTATCACCAACTATTTCTGAAGAAACCCAAATTCCAGTGGTGGCATATCAATGTCAGAAATGGTGAACTCCAGCAACTTTGTCATAGCACGAGAAAGAAACGAAGGTCGAACGAGAACAATTCATGACAGTCAACGTCCCTTGATTTAAAGCACAAATGATTCGCAAATCATTAGTGAATCGTAAACACACCTCCAGAACCGCAAACCGAAAAGGGACGCAAAACAAAAAACTACAAAAGAAACGAAAACAATGAAAGAAAACAGGAGATTACGAAACAAACGAATAGAAATCTTTCGTGCTGGCAGCTGACAGCTCAACGGGCTTGGAGTTCTAGACTTCACGCCCAGCTGAAACGAGTGGCAACGATGAAGACTAACTAACTAGTTGATTAGCATTAACTAGTCTTGTGATTCTACGTTTAGCTATCTTGTAAACTCCACACAGTGGAGGTATAAACGATCCTTTCTAGATCATAACTAACAATCTGAATAGATAGATTTGTAAGAGACAGAGAGATAGACGTAGCGAGTAGAGCAGGCAAAAAAATATTAGGAACAATAGAGCTGTGCATGAAAGTCTCCCAACGAGCAGAACACAACGAAAGAGCACTGACAATCTCGCTCCAAAAAATTAAACTAATGATACAGTCGCTTTATTTTCGTGCATCTTCTTGTCTTGTGCTATCTGTCCTAATTGCTAGAATAAAATATGTTCTGTGATGTGCAGTCGCGTGTCTAGGATCCTATAAAAGCTTCCGCGCAAAAGAAAATCCAAAGACACAGAATTGTTCGCGAATAAGAAGACGAAGACGAAATCTAAACAGTCTCACTTCCGCAACATGGTATCAGAGCTCACAGGTTGTCACCACTGATATCCCAGTAGTGATTCTTCCAGACAACACAATATGGCTACGACAATCTAGACAAGCATAGCAATCAGTCTTGATGGGGCTAATTACAGAATCTGGAAATTCAAAATCAAAACGCTTCTGAAGGGCGAAGGCATCTGGTCGGTGATCGAGCTCTCAGAGATGCAACCTCCAAAGGGAGACTCGAGGAGAGCTAAATGGATCAGAAAAGATGAGCGTGCAATGGCAATCATCATTTCATCAATAAATGAGGATCTACTCATGCAGATTGAAGACTGCGAAAGAAGCCATGCAGCGTGGGAAAGATTAAAGCAGAAGTATGAAGTGAGGACTGCAGCTTCAGTCATGCACCTTCACAATTAGCTGCAATCCATACGATGGGATGGCAGCCAGTTGGATCAGCACGTTGAGAAAGTCAGAAAGATCTTCGCTCAACTCACTGCATCGAGACAGGAGCACCAGCTCCCAGCACCACAGCAGTTGATGTACTTCATGAAATCTCTACTGATGTCCTATCAGCCGCTGAGAATGCTCATACTGAGTCTACCATATATGACATTCGACAAAGCAGTCAGTCTTGTTGTTGATGAGAGACTGGTGAGAGACGAAGGAGAGGGAAGCAATAATTAGAAGAAGGCTCTCTTCACGAAAGGAAAGAAGAAGAACAAAGCCAAGATTCGAAAAGACGAAGTCCTCGAATCAGCAATCTTCTTCATGTGATCACTGCCACAAACCAGGCCATATGGCCAACAAGTGCTGCTTCAATCCAACAATACCTTGCATGCACTGCAAGAAGAAAGGGCATTCTGCATACGATTCAGATTCAACCCGAAAAGAAAGAACAAAGCTGAAAAGGCAAACGTTGCAGAGTCATCAAAGGATGCTGACAGAGGTGACAAAGCTTTCACGATACTCGATGAAGCTTCAACAAGCTACACTGAATATGACTACGATGTAGTCATGGATTCAGGAGCGACTTCACACATCACCTGCAACAAGAAGGTCTTGATCGACTTTCACAACCTCGAAAACAAGAGAGCGGTGATTCTAGGTGATGGGAGCAGACACGATGTTAAAGGCATCGACACTCTACAACTACGAATACTGTCAGGCCAAGCGGAGCTACCAGGAGCACTTTATGTGCCCTTACTCAGAAAAGATCTCCTATCTGTCTCCAAGATGGCAGACCTTGGCATTCGAGTTTTGTTCGATGACAACACATGCCACATGATCGAGAAGACGACAAACAAGTTGCTGACGGTCGGATGCAGAGAAGGAAATCTCTACCAGGCCAAAATAATCAGCAACTCTGATAGCATATTAAATGCTTCAAAAAATGAAGACCAGCTCTGGCATAGGAGAATGTATCATCTGAACATGCGAAACCTGTATGACATGAGTAGAAAAGACATTGTCACAGGTCTCAAGATTTCAAGGCCCGAAACTGAGTTTTGCGAAGCTTGTCAGAAAGGCAAGCAACATCAGAATCCATTCACACATGAGGGTAGAAGAGCCAAGGAAGTTCTTGAGCTCATCCACTCTGATGTCTGTGGACCGATGAAGACGGATTCGCTCTCAGGTTTGAGATATTTTCTGACATTCATAGATGATTACAGTCGGATGACCATGATCTACTACTTGAAGAAGAAATCCGAAGTGTTTGATTCCTTCAAAAATTTCGTGGCATTTGCAGAGCGACACACCTCAAAAAAGATATAGATCCTTAGATTTGACAACGGAGATGAATACAAAAGCACAGAATTCTCACGATTCTGCGAAGAACAAGGGATAGAACACCAGTTCACTCCTGCATACACACCAGAATACAACGGTGTGGCAGAAAGAAGAAACATAACGCTAGTCGAAGGAGCCAGATGCATGATAGCACAAGCTCAATTGCCAAGTCAATTCTGGGCTGAGGCAATAGTTGCGGCTATACACCTGCAGAACAGATTTACAACGACAACACTGGAAAACAAAACACCATACGAAATGTGGACAGGCAGAAAGCCTGATTAGTCATACATACGAGTGTTTGGATGTGCAACATATAAGCACATTCCAAAAGAAAAAAGAAACAAACTAGATGACAAGTTTGAACAAATAATCATGGTCGGCTACTCGAACGGAACACATGTGTACAGGCTCTACGATCCAACCACAAAGAAGGTCGTTTTGAACAGAGATGTGAAGTTCGATGAGTCCACATTTCTTGGACTAAAAGACGAAAGAGGACATGATACCTTCACACTGCTGCCCATTCAAGAGGGAGATTGAGGACATACAACAAATCAGAATGCAGAGCCACAGACTCTAGAGCAGCAGGAAGGAGAGGATCAACCCCACGAACAACAAACGTTCGAGCAGCGACGAAACGAACCTCGAAGGTCAACGAGACAAAGAAGACCTCCAGACCGCTACTCTGACAATCTTCAATGGAGCGAAGACACGTAGTTTGAGTATTGCAGCTTCACAGAAGAGCCAACAACATACCAAGAAGCTATCCAGAGTCTAGAGGGAGAATTTTGGAAGCAGACAATGTCAGAGAAAATTGAGTCGATGAGGCGAAACGAGGCATGAACATTAGAGCCACTGCCAGAAAACAGAAAAAGAATAGACTACAAGTGGGTATATAAGAAAAAGATGAAATCAGATGGCACCATTGGCCGCTACAAAGCAAGGCTTGTCACGAAGGGCTACACACAGAGATATGGTGTTGACTATTTCGACACGTATTCGCCCACGGTGAAGATGACAAGCATAAGGCTGCTCCTTGCATACGCCACACAGTACAATCTGGAAATTCACTAGATTGACGTGAAAATAGCCTTTCTCCATGAAGATCTAGAGGAGGAAATTTTCATGAAGAAACCTGAAGGCTATGAAGACCCCGACAATCGACAATATGTCTGTCGGTTGTAGAGATGCATCTATGGTCTAAAACAGGCATCACGAGCCTAGTACAAAAAGCTTGATGGTCTTCTGAAGTTTCTAGACTTCAATCCTACTCAACCAGACTGCAATGTCTACATTAAAAGAGTAGGAAAATATTTTGTGATACTGATCATTTTCGTGGATGATTTGTTGATGATAGGAAATTCCTTGATGCTGATCAAAGACACGAAGAGTTAGATTTCTGAAAGCTACACAATCACAGAACTTGGAGAAGCAATGAAATGCCTAGGGCTGGAGATCAGAAGAGATCAAACAAAGGGCGAAATGCACTTGAGTCAGTTCTCCAAGAAAGTGCTAAGGCAGTACCACATGATGGACTGCAAGGAGAAGGCTACACCAATGATAGCTGGAGCCAAGCTCACGAAACAGGATTGTCCAAAAATGGAAGAGGAAGAACAGATGATGGCAGGTATATCCTACCAGAACTTAATCGGTAGCCTGATGTACTTGACAATTTGTACCAGACCCGATCTGGCTTTCTCTGTTTATGCATTGAGCCAATTCTCTTCAAATCCTAGCAGGAACATTGGCAAATGGCCAAACGAATCCTACAGTATTTGAGGAGTACCCAGAATATGGGATTAATCTACAGAGCTGAAAACGAAAAAAAAAAAGAATTTGAGTTGCATCACTACAGTGATGCAAGCTGGGCGAGCTGCAAAGATGGCATCAAGTCCATTACTCGAGGATGTACAATAGCGTGTGGAGCTGCAATCAGCTGGATATGCAAAAAGCAAACCTTGGTGGCTCAATCCTCTTGCGAGACTGGATATGTCGTAGCTTCAAAGGTCGCAAATGAGGTAGTGTGGCTGCAGATGATGCTAGAGGCAATCGGGATACCACAAGAGGGGCCAAGCACGGTGATGTTGGACTCTCAGAGTGCCATCTATTTGTCCCAGGATCCTATCTTCTATTCAAAGACAAAGCACATACCTCTGAAGTACCATCACATTTGAGATTTGATCTCGAAAGGAGAGCTCCAGGTCCAGTACATACAATCAAAAAATATGATTGCAGATCTACTCACGAAATCGCTCGACAAGCCGCTCTTTTCCAAGCAAAGAAGGGCAATTGGATTAAACCTACAAAGCTGCAAGGTTCAAGAGGGAGTGTCAAAAATGGTGAACTCCTACAACTTTGTCATAGCACGAGCAAGAAACGAAGGTCGACCGAGAACAATTTGCGACAGTCAACGTCCCTTGATTCAAAGCACGAACGATTCACAAATCATTTGTGAATTGTAAACACACCTCCAGGACTTCAAACCGCAAAGGGACGCAAAATGAAAAACTACGAAAGAAATGAAAAGAATGAAAGCAAATAAGAGATTACGAAACAAACGAAGATGAATCTTTCGCGTTGCCAGCTGGCAGCTCAACGGGCTTGGAGTTGTAGACCTCACGCCTAGCTGAAACGAGTGGCAACGACGAAGACTAACTAACTAGCTGATTAGCATTAACTAGTCTTGTGATTCTACGTTTAGCTGTCTTGTAAACTCCACACAGTGGAGGTATAAATGATCCTTTCTGGATCATAACTAACAATCTGAATAGATAGATCTGTAAGAGACAGAGAGATAGACGTAGCGAGTAGAGCAGGCAAAAAAATATTAGGAACAATAGAGCTATGCATGAAAGTCTACCAACGAACATAACACAACGAAAGAGCAGAATGTCATTCCGCCAACGAGCGAGACACTGACAATCTCGCTCCAGAAAATTACACTTATAATACAATCGCTCTATTTTCGTGCATCTTCTTGTCTTGTGTTGTCTGTCCTGATTGCTAGAATAAAATATGTTCTGTGATGTGCAGTCACGTGTCTAGGATCCTGTAAAAGCTTCCACGCAAAAGAAACTTCAAAAACACAGAATTTTTTGCAAATAAGAAGACAAAGACAAAATCTGAACAGTCTCGCTTCCGCGACAATCAACGGTTGGCCCAAAAGTTGAAAGCCACGACAGAGCAGCACACCAAACTCCAACAATCATACACTGCTTCCATCGAGGCCCTTAACCAGCACATAGCCACCTTGGAAGAACGATTGAAGATGGCTGCTCAGTCCACATCTTCTGTCCATGCAAAGCATGCTGACTTTTATGACTCCGAGCATCACTTTGATGGCTCAGATGGTGGCGATGGGGAAGGATCTTAACAAACGCTAGCAAATAATCAAGGCTCGACATTTCAAGGGCAATTTCAAGGACCACAAGCTCAACCACCAACCAATCCTCAGGGCACCGGTGGTACTTCCTCCCAACACCAATTCACTTCTACCGCCTCTAACCCCATCGATACAACTAACCTTCTCTTTTCATGCTAATATTCTCCCGAATCACAACGGATCACTGCTTCTAACCCTTCACCTCCCCTCTCTCCTGAACCAGACTCCCAGGTTGAGCATGCCTTAGCTGCTGAAGCTCCCACTGTGAAAATTGTCAACATTTCCTAGCTAGTTTGAGGCCTAAATTGGCTAAAATTGTAAATAGTTTTGGTTCTGGAGTTTCACACGTGTGAACCAGGCCACAATGTTTTTATTTACTGTATTTTTTCAGTATGATGAAGTGTCAAACTTCATACCCTTCAAAATGAGACCATTTTGATGTATTTTGGTCATATAAGCCATTTTTAGCTATTTTTCCTATATAGGGAATATCTAGGGTCAAGTACCTTCTAGAGAGAGGAGAGAGAGTCATCTTCCTCATCCATAAATAGTAGGGAAGTCGTGGAGAACAGGTTGGAGAAACCTTTTGTATGCTTCATTGAGATCAATAGATCATTGTCATTGTTTCTTCCTCCATTGAGAGCATTGTTGTGTGTATTGTCTTCAAGCTATTGTGTATGATCTTAGGTGCTTTCCAAAAGTGGTAGGCTGATGTATTATGGACTGTATAATGCTATTTTGGGCCGCACTTGATGTTTATGGAAGTTTCCATTTGTGATAAATGCTTTTTGATCAAGTTCTTTGCATTCTAGGTAGCATAGAATGTGTTGCCAATTCCTAGCTTATGTAGTTTGGAGTGCAAGCATTCAAGCCAATGATCTTGGAGTTTAGATCCACTTAGGATCTGTATTTTTCACATGGTATCAGAGCTGGTTGGCTTCTATTTACAGTAAGTATTCCATTTTTGGTGATATTTGGATGTTTGATCAAGTTCTAGCATGATTTTGCATTGCTTTGTTGATCAAATCTTACTAACCTTTGTTTTGTGAGTTGAACTTGTGGATAAAAAGCATATTTCAGGTCTATTGAAGATCAGAGGCTGAAAAGAAACTATTTTGGATCAGATCATAACACCTAATCATTTGTGATTGTGAGGCTTGTGCATATTCAATACTAACAATGTTCTTTTCAATCCTATTGTCGACAATCTCCATTCTTGGATGAACACTCTCCTTAAGTGGATGAAACTTCTCCTTAAGTGGATGACAAATGCTCTTTTGAGTGAGTTGTAATTCTCCTAAAGGCTGAGCAAATCTCCCATTTGGATGAAAGATCCCCTTTTTTGGGTGAACATATTGTAAGCTCCATTGTGAAGAGCATATTGTAAAGATTGTCATCAATTTTGGCATAAATTTTGGTGTACTTTGTTGAGCATGTAAGTAACTCTCCTTATGTAATTTGATTGGAGCATTTGCTGGAAGGTGTTAACCATTATGCAAGTGTGTTTTCAGGTTCTTAACAGGTTGAGGAACATTCTCATGTGAAGTGATCTTAGATCTACATCTAAACACCAAGATTTGACAAGATAGTGAAGCTAGTCTTGTGATTCACTAAGTGTGCTCATTCATTCACCTCTAAATCTTGTATTTATCACTTGCTGGAGTTTATAAACTTTTAGAAGTGTGGTTTACATGTGGTTTTACAGGTTGAATCAATATCTTAGTGTGTTGATCATATGTTGATCAAGTTTGTTCATTACTAGGTAATCTTGGCATCCTAGTTTTGGGTATTTTCTAAGAATGCAAGTAACTCTTCACACCATAACTTGATTTGGTCACTTGCTGGAAAGTTTGAGAGCTTAAGCAAGAGTGTGTTCAGGTTGGTTTGATTTTGTAATCCATTCTTAGTGTGTGCAAAGTGTTGCATGTGTTTCAATCTTCCTTTCTATGCTTGGAAACCATCTAGGTTCAAGATAGAAGTGTTTTAGGGTCCTAAATCTTCATAGATCTCTTTATCTATCATTTGTTGAGAGAAAAGTGAGTGCTAAGTGCTTTAGGACAGAACCTAAAAGTTGAAGAAACATTAGAATCATGGCTTCCAATGGTGGGATCATGCTAGAGTCTAGTGAAAGGTTGAGTTCATCAAACTACTCTACTTGGAAAGTGAGGATGGAGTCCTTACTTGAGTTGAATGAACTCATGGACATAGTTGCAGAAATTGAAGAGAGACCTCTCACACTTCAAGAGCAACAAAGGTTTGATAAGAAGGCCAAAAGGGCTCTTCATATCATTAAAATGAATGTTACAAATGAACTTCTCAAGGAAGTTGGAAAGTGTCAAAGTGCAAGTGAGGCATGGAATGCCTTAAAGAAGCTCTTTGAATCAAAGTCCACATCTAGGGTATTGACCCTAAGGAGACAAATATTTTCTAGTAGGCAAAGAGAGGGTGAAAGTGCTCATGCATTTATCTTGAGAGTTAAGTCCCTAAGTGATGATTTAGCATGCATTGATGAGAACATAAAAGATGGTGAAATAGTCCAAGTTATGTTGAATGGTTTGCTAAATGAACTTGCTAACCTTGTGCAAAGTTTTGCCATTCAAAGAGTCTTGCCAAGTGTGGTTGACTTGCAAGAAATCTTATTGGCTGAAGAACATAGGTTGCAATCAAAGCTTGATGGTGCATCCTTGCAAGGTGGAGGTGAAGAGGCTTTCTTCACAAAAGGCAAATTCAAGGGCAAAGGTAAAGGCAAAGGGAAATGGTCCAAAGGTGGTAACTTTGATCATGATGATCACTCTTCCTCTTCCTCTTCTACTAAGAACAATAAGTCAAAGTTCAAGTGCTTTTATTGTGGGATAAAAGGTCATTTTGCAAATGAATGTTATAAGAAGAAAAGAGAGCAAGGAGAGAGGCAAGGAAATCTTACAATAGATGAGGAAGAACATAACACATGTGAATCACTTGTTATGACTTCAAGTTTGTTAGCCAACATAGATGATAATGATCCTTGGTGGATTGATAGTGGAGCCTCATCTCACATGACAAGACATAAGGAATACTTTACATCCTTATTGTCTTATGAGGGAGAAGGTAACATCATCTACACTGCAAATGATGGTCAATGTGACATCAAAGGCATAGGCACTATTCCTATTTCCCTTTCAACAAATAGGAAAGCAAATCTTGAAAATGTCTTGTACATTCCTTCAATCACTAAGAATTTGCTTAGTGTAAGTCAAATGATTGACAAAGGACTTGATGTGGAGTTCATTGGAGATGCATGTTTGATAAGTAAATGTGGATCCTTGATTGCTCAAGGTAGGAGGCATGGTAAACTTTTCAAGCTTGATGCATGTGTGATCTCTAATCATGAAGGATGTATGGCTAGGGAGCAATTGACAAACCAAGAAGTTTGGCACAAGAGGTTGGGCCATCCCAACTTCAAATCTTTGGAGGTAATGGCAAAGAAAGAGCTTGTTCTTGGTCTCCCTAAAAGTCTTGTTGCAAACAATAGTGTTTGTGAACATTGTGCCTTGTCCAAATCTCATAGACTTGCTTATTCTAGATCTACTTCTAGATCTAAAGAAGCTTTTCAACTTGTGCATTCTGATATTCATTCTTCTAGTACAACTAGCAATGGTGGGGCAAAGATGTATGCAACTTTCATTGATGACTTTAGTAGGTATACTTGGATCTATCTTCTTAAAAGTAAGGATGAAGTGTTTGCTGCATTTGTCAAGTTCAAGAATGAAATGGAAAACCAATTCAATACAAAGATCAAATGCTTAAGATATGATAATGGAGGGGAATACACCTCAAATAGGTTCAAAGACTTTTGTATAGCACATGGGATTAAGAGGGAGATGTCTAGTCCTAGGACTCCACAACAGAATGGAGTGGCCGAGAGGAAGAATAGAACCCTTTGTGAATGTGCCAAGGCAATGAGACTACATGCTAATCTTGCTAAGTCTTTTTGGGGGGAAGCTTTAGCATGTGCTAACTATCTATGTAATAGATGGACAAGTGCTTCCTTGGATGGTAAAACTGAAGGCCGAGTGTCAAGCATTGTAGGATCTTTGGATGTACATGTTTTGTCAATATCACACTTGATGATAGAACTAAAGAAGATCCTTCATCAAAGAAGGGTGTGTTTGTTGGCTATAGTGAAGTAAGCAAGGCTTACAAAGTGTACATTCCTTCTACAAAGAAAGTTGTCATAAGTAGGGATGTCATCTTTCATGAAGAGAATGTTTCCAATGTTGTTGATGTTGATGTTGATGTGCCTACTAATCATCATGATGTGCAAGATGTCTTGGATGAAGATGGAGATGCCACTCCAAAGCAAACTTCAAGGAAGACTCAAAGGCAAAGGGCTAAGCCATCAAGGCTAACCTATGATGAGAAAGGAAAGCAAGTGGTGGACAACTCTAACTTTGCTTTTCTTACCTCTTTTGATGAACCAACTTGTGTAGGTGAAGCAATTCAAAAGAAGGAATGGATCCAAGCCATGGATCATGAGCATCAAGCACTCATCAAAAGCAACACATGGAGGTTGGTAAAGCTTCCAAAGGACAAGAAGGCAATTGGTTGTAAGTGGATCTTCAAGATCAAGACAAATCAAGATGGATCAATCAACAAGTACAAGGCAAGGTTGGTGGCAAAGGGGTATGCTCAAGAATATGGTATTGACTATGATGAGACCTTTGCACCCGTGGCAAAGATGGTAACTATTCGAATCCTAATCTCTCTTGCAACTCTTTATGATTGGGATATGTGGCAAATGGATGTTACTAATGCCTTCTTGAATGGTGATCTTGAAGAAGATATTTACATGGAGCAACCCGAGGGCTATGTTTCACATGATGAGCCTAATCATGTGTGCTATCTCCAAAAGAGTTTGTGTGGGCTAAAGCAAGCACCAAGGAGTTGGTATGCTAAGCTCAATTCCTTCTTACTTTCTCAAAACTTTGTTATGAGTGAGTATGATCATTCTCTCTACTTTAGATTGAATGAAAATGATATCACTTTACTTTTGATCTATGTTGATGACATTATCTTAAGTGGTGGTAACAATCTAGATATAGATGAAATCAAGATGGCACTCAAAAGAGAGTTTGAAATTCAAGATCTTGGTAAACTTCATTATATCTTAGGAATAGAGATTATTAGAACTTCTAAATCTACATTCATATGTCAAGAAAAGTATGTTAACTCTATTCTAAAAAGGTTTCATATGGAAGATTGTAAAGTTGTTTCTACTCCTATGGAATCAAATGTAAAGCTAACTACAAGAAGTAATGAAAGATCCTTCAAGGACATTACTCTCTATAGAAAGCTAATAGGATCTCTTATATGGTTAACCATCACAAGACCTGATCTAAGCTTTGTGGTTGGTAAACTAAGTCAATTTATGCAAGATCCTAGTGAGGCTCATTGGAAGCTAGGAAAGAGAGTACTTAGATACATCTCGGGATCTAGAGATTTTGGCATCTTGTATGGAGGTACTACACCTAACCTTTGTGGATTTTCAGATTCAGATTTTGCAGGTGATCAAATGGATAGGAAGTCAACAAGTGCCTTTGCAATCTATCTTGGAGATGGAGTGGTCTCATGGCTATCAAAGAAGCAACCAACTATCTCTCTATCTTCCACCGAAGCCGAGTACAAGGCATTAACAACATGCACCAAGGAGATTCTTTGGATCAAGAGGATGTTATTGGATCTTCACTTGCTGGAACCAGAGAAGACTCCAATCATACTTTGTGATAACCTTTCAGCCCAAAGCTTGGCAAGCAATCCTGTTTTTCATGCAAGGAGCAAGCACATTGAGATTGCTCACCATTTTGTGAGAGATCAAGTCATTGCCAAAGAGGTGGAGCTTCAACATGTCTCTTCAAAGGAGTGTGTGGCTGATATCTTCACCAAACCATTGGGAAAGGACCTATATTTAATGCATAGATCTAATCTTGGAATGTGCTCAAAGACTATGTTGAAACTAGCATCCAATGTTGAAGAGGGAGTGTGAAAATTGTCAACATTTCCTAGCTAGTTTGAGGCCTAAATTGGCTAAAATTGTAAATAGTTTTGGTTCTGGAGTTTCACACGTGTGAACCAGGCCACAATGTTTTTATTTACTGTATTTTTTCAGTATGATGAAGTGTCAAACTTCATACCCTTCAAAATGAGACCATTTTGATGTATTTTGGTCATATAAGCCATTTTTAGCTATTTTTCCTATATAGGGAATATCTAGGGTCAAGTACCTTCTAGAGAGAGGAGAGAGAGTCATCTTCCTCATCCATAAATAGTAGGGAAGTCGTGGAGAACAGGTTGGAGAAACCTTTTGTATGCTTCATTGAGATCAATAGATCATTGTCATTGTTTCTTCCTCCATTGAGAGCATTGTTGTGTGTATTGTCTTCAAGCTACTGTGTATGATCTTAGGTGCTTTCCAAAAGTGGTAGGCTGATGTATTATGGACTGTATAATGCTATTTTGGGCCGCACTTGATGTTTATGGAAGTTTCCATTTGTGATAAATGCTTTTTGATCAAGTTCTTTGCATTCTAGGTAGCATAGAATGTGTTGCCAATTCCTAGCTTATGTAGTTTGGAGTGCAAGCATTCAAGCCAATGATCTTGGAGTTTAGATCCACTTAGGATCTGTATTTTTCACACCCACAATATGACACCGGATCTCTCCAACTGCACCGAACAAGGATCACCTCATCTCCCAGGAGTTTTCAAAAAAATACCAACCCAAGGAGCTCGGCGGGTACATCCTACCCAACCTGGATCATTGCAAGACTCACAAAGAGGCCATTAAGCTCTTGGATCCGCAATCTGCCTAGCGACACCAACTCTTCTTGCAAAGCAAAACATCCATGGAACAATATCTCAAAGCCTCGGCATACATGCGCGTCAATCCATACTATTACTCGGTGGCATGTAGAGAACCATTTTCCACCACAAAGAGGAAAACAAGATTGACTAGCCCAAGCTAACTGGTGTACATACCGGTAATCCTGTAGACGACATGATTACCAATTGTTTTGTCTTTCACCAGAAACATCATGGTAACCCGGATCAGGATGTGCACTACTTTGTAGATAATTGCGGCCTAGTTGCTTTCTATAGAAATATAGTATGTATAGTTACTTAAAATATGGTATACACATTAACTGTGACTATGGTGGCATTCACATTAGATTAAATGTGATACAAAAAATTGAATTTTGGGTTTCATATCAGAGATATGTTTGGCACCCAAGCTTTGAAAATAGCAATGGCAAGGAGACCCAGATCTATAGTCGAGTCTGTGATTCTTTACAATGAGAAAGATGAAGCTGATAACTGGAAGCCAACAAAATATACAAAGAATTCATGGGTGTTGTTGCATCCATCATCAAAGGACAATTTCCGACAAAAGAAAAGAACAAAAAGGACATACAAATATTATTAGAAAGCAAAAATTCTGGAGTTTAAGACTACATCGGGAGGTCAATAGATATCAGAAGTTTTAGTACAACATGTATGTATGCATTTAGAATTAATCAAAGTACATGATATCAATCCTCATGATCATCGAAAATGTTATTGTAAGTATATCAGAACATATGCACTATACAACAATCATAGGTGATTTTCTTTATTGATGCTCTTCAAATTATGATTTAAATGCTTCAACATTGTTTTTTTCTTTCAGATTTATATCCATCATGCATAAGTGAATGGGAGCCAACACAATCACTTGTAGGAATATTGGATGTGATTCACTCTGATATTGGAAAGCTGCAATACAGAGAGGAAGAAGTCCAAAGGAACTTGCAAATTGTGGTATCTATTTTTATGAATCTTTATATACGCCACAAACGGATGGAAGTTTTGGAAAGCTCGAAGCAATTCCATTGCCTAGTTTTCAGAGTGATGAGTGGCCTACTTCTGACAGTATTGTTTTCGAATGCTTGAGATGCAAGCTACTCATTGATATTAGAAATACTATGAAGATAAGCATAGGCTCGAAAATTGTTCACCTAAGTTGGTTTATTTCATTACATATATTTGTTGATTTTTTCTCGATTGCTAGTGTTCGTAGGACACCAACTTTATTGGTTTGCAAGGATTTATCAGATGGGACAAATATTTGACTATGGTCGAGGTGGAAGAGCATTGGAAGTTTTTTTTTTTTTATCAGAACAGAGCTCATGCTATTGCAAACCAATCTACCAACATATTTCAGATTTATCATCAACAGAAGACTCGTAAGTATTTTATATTTATTGCCATTTCAAAATAGTACAAAATCATTGAAAATGACATAATTTACAATTGCACATTCACTAATATTTGTCATTTCACAAATGCGAAAAAGGCAGGAGCTGATAACGTGCTGCAAAGATCTACCTACAACAATCACCATTGTGGAAGAACAATAACTTCAAATAAAGTTTAGTAAAAATCTGTAACAAAATAGAAAACTAATCACGATATAAAAAATAAGAATAAGCAAAATTAATCACCTTAGAAATATCAACATCTTCCTGAAGGATGAACCACTCAAAAAAATAACTTTGCATTATATAATGTGTACTACCCATAGCTGAATGAATCATTTTGCTGGGGTGACTGCAAGAAAATTTAGCATACAAGAAATCAATTAAGAAATAGAATGAATTAGAATGAAACAAATACATTAGAATACTGATTTCAAAATGCTGAAGAAAGACATAATTTACCTCCAAACTAACGATCTGCCGGTCCACTGAATGGGGAACATCTGTTGGAATATATTTACTTAAATATGATGGAGTTCACAAATTCCGTGCTGACTTCAGAAAGGATGATTGAAGGGCCCACTTTCAGATCACCCAACCTGCATCGATCCAAATAAGACTGGATGGATGTCAGACGGATTCCTACGCATGCTTTCCAAATAACGGGAGAACTAGAACTTGATCCGGAAGCCATTGGTTGAATGTTTGTCGATAGCTCCGTAGATCGCAATAGTTCGTATGAGTGAGCTTTGATCACAAAGAGAATAAGCGTAGGAAAGCATAAACTCGCAGGCCAAAAGTGTAAAAAAGAAAATGGAAAATAACTCTGATATGCAGTAGCGGTGTGGAAGGGATGATGACGTGGCATGGTGACATGACATATGTCACTTCCATTTATGGAGGACGTGCATGGCTCAGTGTTTGAAACTATAATTTGACAGATCGATCTTTAATGACGGAAGACCGTTTGTGAAAAGAAAAGAATTAAATTAAGAAGAAACAATATCTCTTTTGATATGTGAGCGTACACACGTGTAGAAAATGATAATCACGTGGCCATCATCTTTAATGGAGGAATACAAAAAGTAGGTCGAGAGATTCTTGAGAGATTTTCGAAATTATGCTAGAAAGATTCTAGAAAGTTTCGCGAAACTTTCTTGCAGGATCCTAAAAAAATGATACAGAAACTCACAAAAATTTCTCGAAAATTTTAGCAACATACTACAAAATTTCTTGAAAAATTGGAGAAAATGCTAGAAAAGATTCTAGAAAAATTCTCAAAAAATGCTAGAAGGTTGTAGAAAATTTCACGAAAATTTCTAAAAAAGATAAAAGAAAAGTCTTGAAAATATTAGAAAAGATTAAAAAAAATTCGCGATTAATTCTAGAAAAATACTAGAAAATGATAAGAATAAAAAAAATAAAAAAAAATTCTTGTCAAAGGTAGTATTTCTTCAGTCTGGACCCATTAATACGTGTAGGTAACAGTTCACCTTCAAGTGATTGAAGTTGTACAGAACCATTCTCAAACACCTCTATGACTTTATAAGGTCCAAGCCATCTCATATGGAGTTTTTTGGGAAACTTTTGATGTCGACTGTCATATATCAGTGCAAAGTCATCAGCTTTAAGATCACATTTCTTAATACGACTGTCGTACTTCTTCTTCCTTTGTTCTTAGATTTTCTTCGTTAATTTTTGTGAAGTCACACGAGCTTCAACTTTCATTAATATTAGTCAACCTTTTGTTTATACATTCAGCATCTGTTCATTGAGCTTGAATACGAAAAGTTTTCACCTCAAATTTGATTGGCAAAATATGCTGCATACCATACGTAAAAAAATATGGTGTCTGCTTTGTCGTGATTTTTTCTGTGTTGCAATAAGCCCAAAGAACTGATGGTAGTTTCTGATCCCAATTCGTTGCATGTGCAATAGCAATTTTGTTCAGGATCTTACATAAAATTTCATTAGCTCTTTCCGTCAACCCGTTTGCTTTTGGATTATACGGTGTAGTTTCTTAGTTGATCGTCGCTTTCGTGCTAGTTTCAAGGTGTCAAAATTTTTGGCACTAGCTATTACTGCTGCTGAGGAGGTCATGTCCCCTTGTCTGCAATACCGATCAATCTTTGGTGGTAAACCAGCCAAAAACCATTCGATTTGCATATCAACGGGATATACACAGGTTAGTTTTCCTATGAGAATTTTAACCTTTCGCGTATATTTGCGAAGGGATTCTTTACTCTTCCTCTGAACATTGTTCAGACATCCGAGAATTCTCGATTTGTAACCGATTTCTCTGAACTGGTTCAGAAACTCATCTTTCAGCAGGTACCAGGTTCCTACATGGCCTGGTTCAACCTGACTGTACTAGATGCGTGCCTGCTGTCTTAGCAGACCAGGGAAGATTCATAGTTTGTCAATGTCAGTACCTTCGTTATTCGCATTAGCGATTGACTCGAATTGTGAGACATAGCTATTTGCATCGTCGGAAGAAGTCCCTCTAAAATAATCGTATTTAATTTTTGATATAGAAGTGAAACGTGCAGCAGGACCCTCCATACCGAAGCTAATTAGGAGTTCAAGTAACTGGGCAATGATTTCGTCTAGATTTCTTCGACTAGTACTTTCACTTTGTCTTTGTAAAAATTCCTCTCTAAGCATATTTTATCGTGGTAAGTTGGATTCTCTATCTGACATACACTAGAGATGGAGATGGATTTGTCAGATAGCTTTCCTAAACTATCCCCGACAACGGCACCAAAAATTGGTATATGTCGTACTATACTAACAGGGTTAATATAGATTTTATAGTAAATAATGTCGTTCCCACAGAGGACAGCGTTAGAAAGTTATGTATTTGGTACAATAGGTGCATCACTCCCGCAAAAGGGTCTAGTTAATAATTAGATTGAAAATACGTTCAATTATACCATGAAAGGTATATTTAACTAAGAGTTAAAGTTACTCTAGTTTAACATGTCTTTTCTTATCTAGCCGTTTCGTGTGGATGACCTAGTAAAGGTTATCCAAGGCAATGTCTTTCCTATTAAAGATCTTGCCCTTAATTACAAGGCAAGTACTTAGGAGATATATTCCCTAAAAATGACTTTAAGACTCTTCATGATTTATACTTAACTAGCTCATATCTTCATTTTTGAGTATATCATGCCATATTTATGTTGATATTCAATTTCTAACAATATGGTGGCATCACAGGCATAATGGTGACTCTCTTAGAATGAATAGCAAGCAAAAATGAATCTTCAAAAAAAAGGCTCATATAATCCTCAGCAGCTGCCTGAAGGCACTGGAGAGCAGAGGGTGTGAATCTAACAAGCTGACCGAGAGCATTTCTAGTTATGTGGCTGACGACACGGTAGAATGGAGCTCTGGAAACTAACAGAGCGGTTGATCTCTGATACTTACAAATATCAGAGAGCCACATGCTGTAGTTGTGGCTTCTAGATCTAGCTGGAGGTGTAATGGCAACTGCAGGGGCTGAGGATGAGCCAACAGAGAAGAAATCCCTCTTCGTCTGCTTTCTCCTATCCATAGAAGTATGCTGAGGAATATCACACTTGTGCGTGACGACTAGGATAAGAAGGGGATAATTCTAAAGCATTCGCAGAGGAGCGATATGTACGGAAAGAACGTACGGTATATCGAACCTGTGCGAGTCAAATATCAGAGAGATCCTTGAATATAGGAGAGAGGCGCACAAGTCCAATATGAGTAGACACGTAAGTGGAAATATCGGACCTGTGCACGTGAAATGCAGAGGCAGAATATCGATTACGAAGGTGGCGCACAAGTGCGATATGCGTAGGAAAAAAGAAAGTGAAAAAAATTCATCAAAGTTTGTGATTTTATCGCGGTTCGCACGTGCGAAAGAATGTCTTGTCGCACGTGTGAACTGTCAAGTCATCAAAAAGTGACATGTGGCAACAAGTCAATGAATGATCATTCGACACATGTCAGGTTGTCATTTCACATGTGTGAGATTGTACAACGTAATGAGAGAACAACACATGTTGTCCATCCGACTAATGAACACGAGACATGTGTCCTTGTGTCATTTCACACGTGCCCAAATGTCACCTCACACGTGCCAGTGCCTGCAAACCAATCAGGAACAAACACGTGTCCGTTGACTGTTGACCACACATGTGAAAATTCACTATAAAAGACAAAAAATCCGATTAATTTTTTGTTTTTTTTTTTCAAATTTCACGGCATATCGCTCTTGTGTGCGCGCTTTGTTGTACGTTTTATTCCTCGATCCCTACTTGTGCACAAGTGCAATATTCAGGTGCTATCTGCCGTACATATCCCTCTTATGCGCAATTTTTACAGTTAGTTTTTGTTTCGTTTTGTCTCCCTCGCGCACAGGTGCGATATTGCCATGGCCTCTTCCTCAGGATCTACATGAGATTCAGGCCTAAGTTCATTTTTTACTGAATTTGGGATTACAGAAAATCTAGACTACTTCCACAGCCTATTTAGGCCATATTTACATGTTTTTAAGATTGCACAACCCAATTCTGACATATTTTATGAACATTATGTTAGTGTTGCGCCGGCGCCTCAAAGGGCGCTGGGACTTGAGCGGTTTCCCCAACACGCGCTTAAGTCTAACATTCATCCATCATGCACTTACGTAAAAGCCAACTCAGAATCGTAACAAGCTTAACCATTCAGACTTAAGAAAACTGGAATCCCAACCAACCCGAAAGCCAACTCAGAATCCGTCCCCAAAAGGTAACCAAAGGCAAAGACAAGCCACACATGAAACCCAAGGCATAGTGGTCGCCAAACTGACCAATTGGCATAGCGGCAAGCCCCATGTCGATGACAGGGACCCTTAGGCGCCAGCGACGCAAAAAGGTTGTAGTAAGGGTCCTTCCACTTGGACCAGTCCCGGAGGCGAAACCGAAATGGTAATCATCCCCAAGGATCAACTTTATTAGATTTGGAAGAGGTTACATTCATACATAGACTGACCGGTCTCGGGGCCACCAACACGTGCTGGGCATTGTGCCTGGCTCGTGCTGGTAGAGGGAGCTGAGACCTGGCGACTGGATTCCTGGCGCTGGTTGAGCTGCCCAAGTTTCTGTCTGCCGGACTCCCCCTATAGTTCTGCTGTGATTCGGCGCACCCCCTCTGGTTTGAAACATAGTGCTTTCTGGTAAAGCACGCTTTTTAGGACTTAGTTTTTATTTTGCTGATTAAGCCTGGCAAGCCTGGCAGAATCAGTCTGGCTCCCGGACATGGGTCCCGGGAGCCGTCCCGGCGGCCGAATCAACCTGCTTTCCTGACTAGGCCATGACTCGAGCTCCAGAGCTAGCTCATGACTTTGTGACTACTTGACTGGCTCACCACAGGTTGGAGGCTCAGTCCTTGACATTCTAACTTGCTCTGGGACCTTAGGGAGTGTCACCCCTTTGAGTCTTACAGGGCACGCTGGGTGCACCCAAGTCAGCTTTACAACATCCTCCCCTCGTTTGAGAAAGCTGATGTCCTCATCAGGGCCAAACTAGAACCTAAGACTCATGGCACGGGCTTAATTCACCGGCCAGACTTTAGTCACATATACAAGGGCACGGGCTTGATTCACCGGCCAAAGGAAACCAACTGTAAAGCAGAGTAATGATATTGTGTTTTACACCCAGCACAGGAAAAGTGTGGATCTAGTTCACTTACGTAAAACCTGTGTGAAGCTGCTGCACTTAGACATCAAACTGAAGCTCACTCCTCAATGAGAAATGCGGCTTACTTTATTAGCATGAAAGAAAAAGGTACTCACGGCTCCCTTAAGCCTCAGATATGTCGTTGTCGTCGCACATCTGGATGAGTCCCCTAGGACTCTAGATATTTCGTTTGGTCGTCCAGGTTGAGCTCCTTGAGCTCTGCATCGGCACTTAGATTCACCTTTGACGTAGAAACTGCAGGCAATGTTGGCTCCATTTGACCTCGCGTCAACTGGTTTGTCACTGTTGGATGTCTTTCATTAAAAAGATGAGTTTTCGCTTGGTCACACAAGGTGAGCTCCTTGAGCTCTGCATCGGCACTTGAATTCACCTTTGATGTAGAGACTATAGGCAATTTTGGCTCCATTTGTTCCCGTGCCAGCTGGTCTGTCACTGTTGGTTGTCCTTCGTTAAATAGGTGAATGAGATTGGGAGGAATGGTTGGCTCAGGTTCATTTGTGTCGTTCTTTTCTAGTTGGTCCCCTGGCACAGCTCTGATGACACAAGGTCTCCTGCCATTATATAATAACACAAGGTTAACCCCTTTTGCCAAGAAGGCCACCACATGTTCGTTAAACCAACTTAATCCCAAAATAGCGTCGAAGGCATCCATCTTCAAGATTGTGAACGTTAGTCGATTCTTCCAGGCTCCCAGAGAGATTGGTAAGTTGGTTGCCAATCTACAAGTGGTCATTGTACCTTTCGCGGTCTCCACACAAATAGGAGTCACATTTTCTTCACATTGGATGTCCAATTCTCCTGTCAGTTTTTCTGACAAGTAGTTATGAGACGCCCCCAGGTCTACCATGAAGTAAATGATCCTGCCTTGAATACAGCCTTTCAGGTACAATAACTTGGATCCTCTCGCAGGAGTCGCCATAAGATGTTCACGATAAGCCGCAAGTGCCCCTATCTGTTGCAAGGCATTCAGGTCAGACTCCGTCAAATCCGTTTCTGGGTCCTCTTCATCATCTTGTTCACCATCTTCTTGATCAAATGCCTCTCTCTCC
>MU836367.1:0-29957 GCA_029204225.1 Diphasiastrum complanatum | reverse complement strand
AGACAAGACTCAAGCATGCAAACCAACTGAATGTGGATCTCTTACAAGTTGCTGTCATATATTAGTTTTGAAGGCCCTTAGTGGATCCTTCTAGGAACTTGATGACAATATTAGGACTAAAATCTCATATAGAGTCAAATGTCACACTTAACAATCTAGACTCTTCCACCTTGCCTCAAGCAATCAGAAGGTATTCTTCTTCCTAAGTCATCCACTTTTAGATCTTTCCTTGCTGGAGATAATGGCCCTAGTACTCATAACTTGACTTATAACTCGAACTTGTAGGACGAGTAGTAAACTTAAATCGGATTATAAAATCGGGTTATATACAATGGAGCTCTATAGTGTTAAATTATCTATTTTAATAACAACTCATAATATGTTTTATTTCGAAGTTTATCTCATATAACTTATAATAAGCTCCCATAGACTTTAAAGTTGTTTGATATAGATAGCTCATATATATTTAGCTATAAATACCAATCCAATTGCCTCATAATATAACTTATATAAATATATCTTTTCAAAAGTAGTTCTATGTGCCATATTGCAACAAGAAATGTCGATTGGTTGAATATCAGAGTGGTTTCGTACTTTTTCTGTTAGTTCAGATCCCAGATGATGATAAAGTTCCTGTTGCTGACCCTCCTTTTGCACCCTCCTCTGTTCAGTCAGCCATTAAAGATATCAGTCACTTTCTTATCGACACTCCTGATAAAGAAAGTGACTTCATTGATGTAAATACTGATGTTCTCCGGGATTCTTTCATTGGCCAAAATACATCTGATGATGAATCCAAATCTATGGAGGATTCGAAATGTCTTTTCAATTTGCCTGTATATTATATTATTGACGATGTATATTTTACTACTGCTGATTTATGTAAATTTTTTGACTATCGTGAGGACGAGGTTCTATGTTTATTATCCGGCACAATTTCTGAATTCTCCGACTTTGTAGATTTTGAGACAGATGACCTGGTTGCTGGTATTGATTTTGATGATGAGGAGGGTCTTATGACCGGTGAAGAATGCCTGAATAAGACTTATCAAATATTAGCTGAGAATGGGCGAGGCAGACCATTCCGATGAGGAATTCACGGCATTTCAATCCCAGATGGGCTTTCCTCATCCATCATTAATGCATTTAACTGATGATTTTACTTCAGTACGTGGTCATTATATTGATCATCCTGATCTGGTTGCTACTGATGATGAGAAATGTGTAAGTGTTTTAATCTTCCTTGCATTGGAATGTTTTCAATCACTGAATGTATTTTTGCTAACATATTTCCTATTGCAAGATGCTCTCATAATAGATGATTTTGTTGCGAGACGAGGTGGTTTCAAACAACACGCATTCTCGTTCTAGAGGGACAGTGGACTGGGCCACTATCTTCGAGATTTCTTGAAGAATGAGATCTATATTGCTCATTCCAAGCTAAGCCCAGTCGGAGGAGAGTCTTATAATGGCAGTTAAAGCTTTATCATTTTTATCTAGGAGGACATAAATTTGTTAAGACAAAATAAGATCATTTTTGTCAAAAGATATTATGTTTTTGAACATTTTAGGCTTTATTGATGGGAATGTTCCTTTAAGGAGCTCCCATTATTCATTGTATTCCACTTATATTGAGCTTAGTGGAAATAAGGATAATGCACATCTATTAGATGCATACGCTAGCAGAGAATTTCTTCATGACAACTACCATAGAATCTGATACAAGATCTGATGATGAATAGTTGACACTTTGTATTTTGGTATAATACAATCAATACATTTACATTGGATATTTCTCCTCTCTTGTTCAATGAATTTGCAAAGCAATTCTAAACATGTCATGATGATCTTCTACTCAGCATCATCTTATTTTCTCTTCCTGTATGAACTTGCATGCTTTTCTAAACTTGTTGTATTGTGTGGACTTTGTTATATGTCGAATCTGAACTCTGCGGTAGAACCACTGAAACAGTTGACAAATGTAGTCTCATTTTTCATTGGTTCCTTCATGTTGTGTATTTCGATGAAATGCTGCTCGTGCTTGCCAGTGTGACTTCTCCATCCCTTGTGATGACCATAAACTCAAGGCTTTCATATGTATTTGCAAAAAATGTTGTATGATCTCTTAGTATGTGCTGCATATGTCAAAATCATAATGTTAGTCTTATGTTTGGTTCTAAATATATATGAAAATTTGAAAGCATTTTGAAAATTTTAATACTAACCATGTAATGAGTGATGTGATATTCTCCCCATGCTTTTGATATTGCTATTAACAAACTCGACACAAGTCCTTTGGACAGCTTTTCTTATCAATATCAGAGTATTTTTCTTTTCTTAAATAGCAATCATACTATCAAGCTTTTTCCATACATCAATTTTAGTACTCTGGTTTTGCCTTCTTTCTCGAAGTCCTGAGTCGGCAGCAATAATATCTGTCAGACTAAGTGTTGAATATTAGAAGCTTACCAGTATGATTTGATAGAAAATCGACGTGCTTTTGCTCCTCCTATGCTTGGCTTAGTTGGCATGTTCTCTTTCTTTCCTGAAAGCTTTTTCATCTTTTTGAATTTTGACATGTCCTTTATGGAGTCCCTACTTTTGATAAAACATCTTTTAATCGAGAGATAGCTTCCTATGCTAATGATGCTGGCTTAGTATTCCAAGCAAAAACATATGAAGATAAATGATCTTTTCTATTAATCTAACTTCTGCATGAAGAGTGCAAACATGCACATTTTTTAAGGGGATAGGCAACACAGGCTTTCCAGTTTGGATCTGCATATTCTCTAGTAATTCATGTACTCCTAGTTACATCTTTTTCATTTTCATGCAGTACAAACAAGGGTGTTTTGATGTAGCATCGTGAGAGACATTATACATACATTTCAATGTTTTCAAATCACCTGCTAAGTGCCATTCAACATTGAAGTCTCCAACTCCTGGAACATTGAGAAGTCCTCCATCCATATGGTCCTTGATGATCCTAGGATAAGATGTCCTTGAGAATATCCATGATAATATATCATGATCCTCTTTCAACACCTGTCCAAAAGAATTAATCATACTTAGTTTACAATGTATTAATACTATTCAATGAATGTAATGTAATAATGAGGCTAGTTACCTGAAACGCTGCTAACCCACCATATCATTTTCTAACTGGACACTGAATTTGAAATCTTCTTGGTTCTCTGTTTGTGATAGAGCACCATTCATGAGAGTTATAACTAACCTTTCCATCTTCAACCCTTTCACAATTTCTGACTCATCTAGCTTAAGTACTATGATTTTTTGCCATTCACCTTTTCATAGGTTATATCATAGAATGTGACAATGTATCTCAGCAAGTAGTTTAGATCAACAAATAAATTGTTTGATGAATTATAGAATATCGATCTTTCATCAGTTTCATACACCTCCTCAATATGAAATGGAGTTCCAGTGATCTTATGCATACCTATGTTTAATGTATTCCTCTCTTTCTTCAAGTGATATGTCCTAGGGATTGGGACTTTTCTAATTTGAACTTGCTTAAAAGCTTCTCTAATTAGTTTAAATATTGTTGCATATGCTTCCCTACTAATACCTGCAAAATCACAAGCACCCTGAACTATAGTCTTATCTAAAATATTTTTGAATGTCCACCATCAAAGGCTCAGCTATTTTACACTTTACATTTGAAATCCTATTGTTCATCATGATACGCTCAGTGGATTTGCAAGTCAATATTGTGCCCAAAGACATTCCTAGTGAAGCATTGTCTTTAATATTCCGAGGAGCTACTAATGCAGATCTGCAAAAAAAAATAGATAGTTAACTGAATATCACCATAGCTGAAATTAAATCCAAATGTCATTGAAAAACTTACAAAATTTAGAATATGCTTACTTGAATGCACGGATCTTTCTATTTCGATAACCTCCTTCTGAAAGCGTTTGAATATCCTTGCAACTTTGTCGCTTTCGCTTCTTACTTTCAGCCTTCTTCTTTACCAAATCCACATCCTTCAGTAATTGTAAGTTTTCAATACGATAGACTGTAAGACTGATTGCATTTGCTCTAGTTCTGATTTGATATTGATTGTTATTTTCTGTAATGATTCATTATTTTTTTGTTCATTTTCTTCTAACGTCTTTTGGAGATGACAATTTCTATTCTGACAATAAGAGGATATCCGAATTAACTCACCTTCTAAAAAGTGATCTTATTCATATAAAGTTGTTTTCCATGGTTTTGCAATCTTTCACAATATCCTAGTAATCCACTGCCCATTGCATATCCATGTAACTAAATGAGTTATGAAGAGAATGTGGGATGTGTCAAAGTGCTTGGATCTTGTGGATATAATGTTCCATCTGTCCACAAATCCACGTTTTTCTTTCCTTCTGCCCTATAACGCGAATGATCTTCAGCAGATATTTGAACTCCTTTGCCTCCTCTTCTCTGCAAAGGTGCCAAATCAATAGGGATATCCACATGTAGATGATATAATGTCATCATCAAAAAAATAATAGAGTAATCAGTTGCATCAAAGTACTATGACCAGATTCTATGAAGCAAAACAAAATACTCATCTTTGATTATATTATATACTATGTACGATCAATCCAATCTCCATGCTTGTATGCTTGATTCAAACTTGAAAATGCCGCTCATTTTTTCATTCCAATAAGTAGTTGGCGCTCATATTTCCATTCTCGTGGAAGGAATGCATATGTAAATATTTTGCAATTTTTTCTGATTCGAATTTGGGGATGGCGGTCATATTCTAGATGCAGTGAAAATATTGCCCTTTTCGTAACCAATGGAGGGAATATTTTTGAATTTAGTCAAGTTATACTGCGAACTGTTAACAGTTCTTAACTGTGACTATAGACATTGTGGTTAGATCATTGGGAGTTGGGGAGGCCTTGGGAGTGGTGTGGGCAAGCAAATAAAACAATATTGTTTTATTTATTTTGATATTTTTGTATATCCTACATGGCATTTCTTAAAGGGTCTTTTTGATATTGAGAACTCCTCTAATGCATAGAATGAAAACGAAGATCTATTCCATAAATCTAAGGCAAGAGCACATTACTACATGCATCAATCAACCATACAAGTACTTTCACATGTGACTTGTGCAAAGAAAATACAAGTTGATTTTAGCCTTGCTCTCGGGTAGAGAGAGAATGTACTATCAAGAACTCGAGTAGAGAGAGAAAATCAATTTGACTCAAAATAGTGTAGAAATCTCATAACTCCAAAAACTTACAATACAAGTAGATTGATCTCCTATATGTAGCTACTCAAGGTAGAGGGGAGTGTAAGATGATTGGACCCCTTCTTTCCCTCCTCAAAATCATGCTGGTTGAGTGACATATGAGGCCTTAATCTTGATTGGACATTTTGAGAGATTCTAGCTTTTTGATTGGTCACTAGCTCTCATGACAACACATGGAGATATGTCACTCACCAAATCTAATCATGAAAAATGTAAGTAGCCTAATCTGACTCGAGCTACATAACTTTTGACTTTTGGCCTAGTTATGACTTGACATGTGTATAATCCTATTTTGCCTCTAATGCCAAATTTGGCCAAATCACCTAATTACACTTGGATAGATGTTTCTAAACTTTATGTACCCCTAACTCAACATGACTAAGCTATTTTTGACTTTTTTTCCACACGTGGGAACATGCTCCACACGTGAGATTTACTCATAAACAAGAAAATACAAAATAGCCAAGCTAGATTTTGCTAATTTTTTCACATTATCGGCCCTCCATTGTTTTAAGGCAAATAATTGTTTCAGTTGTGAGTATTGATTATGCTCATACAATATATGAATACACGTTAGTTCCAAAGAATCTTCATTCAAACCTTTTTGAGTTGACCTTTTGAAATCGAGTACTCTTACGACAATTTGGTGAACATTCTATCCAGTCTACGTCTAAAAGCTGGGAAGAAATGTGAAAGTACTGTACTTTAGGACCATAAATGGATCTACAAAAGATCCACAAGAGTGATTGGATGCTTGCTAACAATCTATCAAAAAACTAGACACAAAAAAGTTGATCTAGATTGGCAATTTGACAAACAACAAGCATTAACAATCAAAAGCATTGATCAACGTTGAAATCCGAGCCCAACACATGTGTACTACAGGCTGTAGTACGGCCTTAAACCTGAGAAACAAGTAGAAATTGATTTGGTTTCATTTGGATCACAAAAACTCAATGTACATAGTGAACTAGCTTGAGATTGCCAATGAGCTCCAAAAATTTTCTATCTTCTCACTATGGAGAGAGGGAATACATAGCAAATTCGACTTCCTTCTTGAAGTTAGGTGGATTTTCCAGCATGTAATAAGGAAGTTAACTCACTCTCCTTGACCTAAAATGAAACCCTAGTCTATTTCCTAGAGTTATGCTTGGTAGGTAGCTAGTTGGTCAAAGTTTCACCTTAAACTTAGGTGTAGGTCCTATGAAGTAGGGATGACCACCAAATAGACATGAACAACTCTCATTAGGATGGGTTTCCCATGTGGCATCATGGCCTCACATGTGTGGGACCCACTTGTGTACACAATTTACACTATTCTACATGGTTTTGATCAAGCTAGATTTGCCAATTTTTGGCAATTCTTCACACTCCTCCTCAAATTTAGCTTGATCTATTTACAACTCTCTTAAAAGATCAATGAAAGCTTTTAGAAGTGTCTAAAAAATCCAGCTACAAAGAAGGAACTTTTGAGACTCCAATAGAGAATGATGTCCATGAAGGATTTTTCACCACCTCTTGGAGGATCCCTTACAAGATGTTCCATAAATGTGTCTATATACATGTAGCACACTTCAAAACTAAACATCATGCCAAGCCATGGATTCCAAGGCATTTTGTGCACTTGAAGATACATCAATTAAAATGTTAAGTGCATAAATAATGTTGCCAAAGACAACTTGTCTTGCTTGATCCATATGATTGAGCCTAGATGGCTCCATCTTGATACTCAAGGTTCTTCTTGGAGTCCTCGGGTCTTGAGCTTGCTCCTCCACTTGACTTGACTCCAAACCATCAATGAATTGAATAAGGTATTGATCCAAAGGTGCTTCTTCAAGTTTACAAATCTTCCACTCTTGAAAGATCACATTTCCACCATTGACAAATTCTTTGGTTGAAAACAAGTAGATTCTACAATCTCTACTTGAAGAGCAAAACACTACCATTATTCTTATCATTGAAATAGGATCATCTTTGGTCCTAACATTGGAATAATCATGCACAGAGCATGTGGATCCAAATATTTCCAATACAAATGATATTTCATCTTTTATGACTCTATTCAAACTATTACAAAAATAGTTATCCAATGAAATTGCTTTATCAACAACAAATGTAGATTTCAAAGCATCCCATTTCATTGTCTTGTCATACAAAGTAATAAACACCATGAATCTTAAAGGTAAGAAACAAGTCACCTCATGTCTACTACTACTTTCCAGAAAGTATTCAAAGATAGTAGACTCTCCAATGCTCACCACCCTTGCAAGATGCACACTTGAATGGACAATTTGCATGCAATTTGACGACTTGACCATTGTCATTGAGGACATGCTTTGAGGCTGATCCTCAAGATCTTCCTCCTTTGGATGCTCCTCCTCAATGCAAGCAAGATCACACTTTGCCAAGATCTCCTCTTGAGTGATCTCCTCCTTTGCCAAGCTCATTCTTTCAAAAGCAACACTAGCTTCCAACTTAAACAATCTTCCATGTTTAAATCCCTTTGCAATGCAAACAAAATTCTTCAAGATGAAGCAAACACCATGCTTAAAGTGGACATCCAAACCACTTTCTAAGAGTAGACCAACACTAAGCATATTCTTGGTGATTGATGGTAGATAAAGGACATTTTCTAGATCCATGCATTTTGAGGATTCTAGATACAAAGAGATGGTGCCAACACCATCTATCTGCTTGCTTAACAATCTATCAAAAAACTAGACACAAAAAAGTTGATCTAGATTGGCAATTTGACAAACAACAAGCATTAACAATCAAAAGCATTGATCAACATTGAAATCCGAGCCCACACATGTGTACTACAGGCTGTAGTACAGCCTTAAACCTGAGAAACAAGTAGAAATTGATTTGGTTTCATTTGGATCACAAAAACTCAATGTACATAGTGAACTAGCTTGAGATTGCCAATGAGCTCCAAAAATTTTCTATCTTCTCACTATGGAGAGAGGGAATACATAGCAAATTCGACTTCCTTCTTGAAGTTAGGTGGATTTCCAGCATGTAATAAGGAAGTTAACTCACTCTCCTTGACCTAAAATGAAACCCTAGTCTATTTCCTAGAGTTATGCTTGGTAGGTAGCTAGTTGGTCAAAGTTTCACCTTAAACTTAGGTGTAGGTCCTATGAAGTAGGGATGACCACCAAATAGACATGAACAACTCTCATTAGGATGGGTTTCCCATGTGGCATCATGGCCTCACATGTGTGGGACCCACTTGTGTACACAATTTACACTATTCTACATGGTTTTTGATCAAGCTAGATTTGCCAATTTTTGGCAATTCTTCACAAGAAATGAACAAGATCAATATAATGCACGTACTGGAGTGGACCTATGGAGAAAACAGGCTTGCTAAGTATATCTCTGAATCTGACATAATGTTCATAAAATACGTCAAAATTTGGTTGTGCAGTCCTGAAAACATGTAGGTATGGCCTGAATAGACTGTGGAAGTAGTCTAGGTTTTCAGTATTCCCAAATTCACTCATAAATGATTCTCGTGAGGATGATGAGGAAGAGGCCATGGCAAGTAACGTGAATATCGCACTTGTGCACGCGAGAGAACTGAACCAAAACTAACTATCAATATGGCGCAGAAGATGGATATGTACGGCAGACAGATACAGAATATCGCACTTGTGCGCGAATAGGTATAGTTGCAAGCAAACGGACAGCAATGAGCACGCACAAAAGCGATATGTCGCGAATTTTGAGAACGCAAAAGGTAAAAAATTATTCTGTTTTTGTGCCATTTATACTAAATTTTTGCACCTGTGGTCAACGGACTTATGACACGTGTCTACTTTCAATTGGACAACAGGCGCAGGCACATGTGAGATGACACCTGCACACGTGTGAAATGACACCTGAACACGTGTCACGTGTTCATTCGATTTCTCATAAACACGTGTCGCTCTCGCATTCGATTGTACAAATCCCACACGTATAATGTGACAAGCTGACATGTGTCGCTCTCGCATTTCTCGTACAACTCCCACACGTGTGACAGGACGTTCTTTCGCACGTGCGAACCCCGATATAAAATCACAAATTTTGATGAATTTTTTCAGTTTTTTTTCGCTCCACATATCGCATTTGTGCACATCCTTCACAATCGAAATTCCTCCTACTACCTTCCATGCGCACAGGTCCGATACGTCTACCTACGTGTCACCCCATATCGCACTTGTGCGTCTTTCCTCAAATCTAATCGTTCTCTCTGATATTCGGCTCGCATAGGTCCAATATATACCTTATCATACGAAGTAAGTTATATTAAATGCTTCTTGCTGTTTTATGCATTAACATTGGCATTGTCAATGAAAATAGTTCTCAGAATTGCAACTAAAGAAATTTCAATCTTATTTTGCAGTGACCACTAGAGTTTTAAACCTGATCTCTATTAAGAGATCTGTAAATAATATTATTAAATGTTTTTGTGTCAAGATGAATTCGACGAGAAATACGCATAAGGATGTAGATATATACATTCCATATCTAAGTAAATATATTCCTACAGACGTTCCCCATTCCGTGGACTGGCAGATCGTCAACTTGGAGGTAAACTCTGCCTTTCTTAATAGCATTTTAAAATCAGTATTCTAATGAAATATTTTCACTTTAATTCATTCTGTTTCATAATTGATTTCTTATGTGCTGAGTTATTTTGCAGTCACCCCAGCAAAATGATTCATTCAGCTGTGGGTGGTACACATTGTACAATGCCAAGTTGTTTTTTGAGTGGTTCATCCTTCAACAAGATGTTGATATTTCTAAGGTAATAAATTTTGTTTATTCTTATTTTGGAATCATGATTAGTTTTCTATTCTGGTGATGTTATTGGCCATTACTAATACATGAATGTTCTATTTTGCAGTTTACACTTCCTGAGTACACATCAAGCCAGGTGTACAAATTTAGACAAGAAATTATCCCGAGTATACTGGCTAGGGCAAGGCTTCAGCCTCCCGTTATTGATGATGGTGCAAAGGATGATGTAGTTTGTACTAAATTAAGATCAGAAAAAATATAGATAGCATAGAACAAAAATACATGTATAGACTTTATAGAAAAATATACATTCATATATCAAATGCTGCTCCAGTTTATGAATTTGGGAGCACAAAATACATGTATAGATGCCCAACTTGGACTTTCATTTATTGAATGAAAGAGTGTATACACAGATTTTTACTAAAGTTTATTTGAAACTATTGCTCTCCCACAATGGTGATTGTTGTAAGTAGATCTTTGCAGCACGTTATCAACTCCTGTCTTTTTCGCATCTGTGACATGGCAAATATTAGTGAATGTGCAATTGTACATGATGACATTTTCTATTATTTTGTTCTATTTTGAAATGGCAATAAACATAAAGTACTTACGAGTCTTCCGTTGATGATAAATCTGAAATATGTTGGTAGATTGGTTTGTAATAGCATGAGCTCTGTTCTGATAAAATCAAGCTTCCAGTGCTCTTCCACCTCAACCATAGTCAAATATTCCTCATTGTAGATAATGCTTATCTCCATTCGGTTTGTGTGACCATTTAGTTCAAAGTCTTGATCCAGTGGTAGCCATGTACCTTCAATTTTCTTGTATCTCTGGTAGCTAAATGTGAGATTGAGCATTTGCTTTTCGATATGATAACGAAAGATCATTGAGGACTTTTTAATCCTGCATTCTATGTCATTATTTGTTTTACTATCCCAGCCTTGATCCATGAGATCTGACAAAGTCTCATCTGATAAATCCTTGCAAACAAATAAAATTGGTGTCCTACGAACACTAGCACTCGAGAAAAAATCAACAAATGTATGCAATGAGATAAACCAACTTAGGTGAACAATTTTCGAGCCTGTGCTTATCTTCATAGCATTTTTAATATCAATGAGTAGCTTGCATCTCAAGGATTCAGAAACAATGCTGTCAGGAATAGGCCACTCATCACTTTGAAAACTAGGCAATGGAATTGCTTCGAGCTTGCCAAAACCTCCATCTGTTTGTGGCGTATATAAAGATTCATAAAAATAGATACCACAATCTGCAAGTTCCTTTGGACTTCTTCCTTTGTATTGTAGCTTTCCAACATCAGAGTGAATCACGTCTAATATTCTTGCAAGTGATTGTGCGGGCTCCCATTCACTTATGCATGATGGATATAAATGTGAAAGAAAAAAACAATGTTGAAGCATTTAAATCATAATCTGAAGAGCATCAATAAAGGAAATCGCCTATGATTGTTGTAGAGTGCATATGTTTTGATATACTTACAATTACATTTTTTATGATCATGAGAATTGATATCATGTACTTTGATTTCTGAATGCATATATACATGTTGCACTAAGACTTCTGATATCGATTGACCTCTCGGGGTAGTCTTAAACTCCAAAATTTTTGCTTTCCAATAAGATTTGTAAGTCATTTTTGTTCTTTTCTTTTGTCGAAAATTGCCCTTGATGATGGATGTAGCAATACCCATGAATTCTTCGTATATTTTGTTGGCTTCCAGTTATCAGCTTCATCTTTCTCATTGTAAAGAATCACAGAATCAATTGTAGATCTGGGTCTCCTCGCCATTGCTATTTTCAAAGCTTGGGCGCCAAAAATCTCTCTGATATGTTACTTAGTTTTATTTTTCGTATCACATTTAATCTAATGTGAATGCCAACATAGTCACAGTTACTGCGTATACCATATTTTATGTAACTTTACATACTATATTTCTATAACTGTAACTAGTATAGTTAGAAATTTTCATTATACTAACCAGCATAGTAAAGTAAATTTAACTTGAGATATTGACGTCGGGCAGATTAGCACGTGTCGGGCAGGAAGAAAAAACCAATGGGATACGTCCATGCTGTCCGGACACAAATTTCAAAGTTTTCTATATTGCATTTTTTATTTTTTAGTTAATTTGAACTAAGTTACATAGATTTTAAATCTATGCATTTTGATTGGGCCTGGTGCCGGTCGAAACTAAAGAAAAAAAATTAAAGTATCTTTACAAAGGGTCTTTTTGATATTGAGAACTCCTCTAATGTGTGATCTATGTGCAATCACAAAGTTTTAGGAGATCAATAGCACACTTTTGGGCACTCCCACATGTGTAAAATTCAACATGGTATCAGAGCTAGCCTAAGATATCCATGCATATGTCAAGTTTGATATGAAAATTTGCCTTGAAATCAAGATTTTATGAGTGTAGATGCATCTCCTTGTCTATCTTTGTGATTTTAGGATCAAGAAGGGGTCATAATCGTTATGAATGGACCTGATCTGGTATTGTGCAGAATTCAATGCTCAAACACGTGTGAGGCACAACCAACTTTGATGGTTTGGTTCTCCTCCAAGTTAGATCCAAAACCTATGCTAGATAGCTTGTTAGAAAGCTAGAAAAGTCTAGTTTTTTATGCAATTTGTTTCATTGGATGTGCCAATCAGAAGCTATAGCCTTTTGAATGAGGGGAGGTAGGGCCATACACCTGTATGGACACTTTTGGTTTGATCCATATCTTGCTTGTTTGATCCAAAAACTTATGAAAAAAGCTTGCCAATCTTGTCTATTTGAGATCTAGACAATTTTTTGAGGTCATAGCCACATAGTTTCATGCAATCCAATTGTATTTGAGTCATTTGTGAATGTTTTTGAGTGCTTTTGTGTGCTTGAGTCAAGTTGACCCAAACTTTGTCCTTGCTCCATCTTGGGATTAGAGTTTGATCTAGTTTGAGAGAGATTGGTAGAGCTAGTGAGATAGGTCTCACACCAAATTGCAAGATCTCATATTGGAGTTGCTAGTACAGCCTTTGTGAATCCATTATTGAGAGAGAGAGAGAGAGAGAGAGAGAGAGAGAGAGAGAGAGAGAGAGAGAGAGAGAGAGAGAGAGAGAGAGAGAGAGAGAGAGAGACCTTTTGATCCATTGCAAGACAATTTCTCAAAAAAGATGACTTCTTTAGGTTCGATTTTGTTGGAGCATAGTGAGAGATTGAACACCTCCAATTATGCAATTTGGAAGGTGAGGATGGAGTCCATTTTGGTGCTTCAAGATGTGATGGAGATTGTGCTAGAAATTGAGGAGCCTCAAGTGCTCCAAGAGGTCCAAAAGTACAAGAAGAGGGCAAGGATGGCCCTTCATATCTTCAAAATGAATGTTTCTAATGAAGTGTTGAGGGAGATTGGCTCATGTACCACATCCAAGGAGGCTTGAAACACATTGAAATCCATCTATGAGGTGATGATGGAGAGGTGAAAGCGTACTTCACAAAGGACAAGCCAAGAGGAAGGGGCAAAGAGCAACATCAACATTTCAAGAAGTACAAGTCAAAGGAGGAGAGTGATGAGGAGTCATCACAAACATCAACAAGTTGCAAATCCAACAAGAAGTGCTTCTTTTGTGGTAAGAAGGGACATTTTGCGTCTAATTGTTTCAAGAAGAATGATGGTGATGTACTAGCAAGTGGGACTAGTGGTAGTCTTTTCAAGATTGATGCTAATCCTTGTGGAAGTGTGGCCAAGAGGAGCTTGGATCATCTCAAGGAGGAGAAGTCAAGTGATCTACCTCAACCTATGGTCCAAGAAGGTAAAGCTCTTTGCATATGGAGAGTTATTGCCAAGGAGGTCTACTTCTGAATCCTCTTATTTTGTTCATTTGGATGATCTTATTTCATTTTGTAGAAGCAAAGATGGTGCCACTTCATGTGACTTCTTATTTGAAGACTTCAATTGGAGGTATCTCTTATCAAAGGTACTTGATATGAAGATTGCAATAGTTGATATTTTGGAGATCTTTAGATCCATATGCTTTGCCAATATTCCTTTTCATATAAGAAATAATGAGGATCTAATCTCAATCAAGAGGATGATGGTGGAATTCTCAAATCTACCAAAATCCAAGTGCATGATGGAGATTTGCCAAGGCTTGAGGAGGAGTCTTCTCAACACAAGATTTCATGGGGATCTTCAAGAGGCAAGGCCGAGTCTTTGTGGCTCACAACACATGGCAAAGAGGAGCAATTTTCAAGTTGTATCTACTTCAATACATTCACTTATGCTTCTCTTCCATTTGCTTTGTTGAGATTTCTACATCTCAAAGTTGGAGTAAGGCAATACTAATCTTGTAAGATGCTTTTTGTATAGACATGTTTCTTGTCTCTAATGGCTTAGATATGTTTCCAAAACATTTTGAAAGAAAGAGGTTGTGTTATCAAATGTATGCTCTTGGATTTAGTAAGAGCGAGAATGAGTTTGTTACTCATAGTTTGAAAAATGATATTTTTACATGTTATGAGGCATTTTGTAAACTTCTCTTGAGATTAAGTGAATCATCCTTGAAGGACACTTACATCCTTGAGCAAGTATTTAGCCTCAAGAAGATCAAGATAGTGTTTGATTTCAAGATTAGATTCATGATGGAAAAAATTCATAGTATGTGGACTAGTCAAGCTAAAATTGAAAATCTTGATAATCATCCCATTTGCTCATTTTATGATCTTGATCTTTATGAGGCATGGAAGCCTCGGATTTCACTCTTTATGGTGCAGCCATTTTCATGCAAGTGGAGCTTTCAACTCAACGATCATCATCAAGCATGGAGAAGCATGGAGGAAGCACAAGCAAATGGTGGCAAATTGGTGGAATGCTCTTCAAAGGTGGTGGCAAGTGATTTCTACCAAAGAAATCTTATCCTGGATCATGATTAAATTTGGTGAGTGACACATCTCCATGTGTTGTCATGAGAGCTAGTGACCAATCAAAAAGCTAGAATCTCTCAACTTGAAATGGTCCAATCAAGATTAAGGCCTCATATGTCACTCAACCAATAGGATTTTGAAGAGGGCAATAAGGGGTCCAATAATCTTACACTCCCCTCTACCTCGAGTAGCTACATATAGGAGATCAATCTACTTGTATTGTAAGTTGCGAGATTTCTATACTATTTTGAGTCAAATTGGTTTTCTCCTCTACTCAAGTTCTTGATAGTACATTTTCTCTCTACCCGAGAGCAAGGCTGAAATTCACTTGTATTTTCTTTGCACAAGTCTTCACACGTGTGAAAGTACTTGTATGGTTGATTTATGCATGTAATAATGTGCTCTTGCCTTAGATTTATGGAATGGATCTTGGTTTTCAATCTATGTGTGATCTATGTGGGCACTCCCACACGTGTGAAATTCAACAAATAATACCCAAATTTGCCTCCACATAACATGCTCAATGATGAAAGACAATTGACTATGCTTGAATGTTAAAATACGAAGTCACAACAAAGGTTGTTAGAATCTAGCTACCGAGAATTGAGTAAGTCATCGTGCCCACGTGACATACTCCTAAAAACAAGGCATGATAAGAAGTTTATCTTGCAATAACTCCACTAAACAAGGCAAGATAAGAAGTTGATCTTGTTCCTTGGGTAATTTTTTATAATCTGTTTTTTTTTTTAAAGCGACTCTGTACCCAAAATTGCAATTCCGAGAACGTTTTTTCCCAGAATCGTGATTCTAGGCAACTATGATATATATATATATATATATATATATATATATATATATATATGTAGAGAGAGAGAGAGAGAGAGAGAGAGAGAGAGAGAGAGAGAGAGAGAGAGAGAGAGAGAGAGAGAGAGAGAGAGAGAGAGAGAGAATCAATGTTACAAAGCCTATGTATACTAAAAAAAGGCCACACAATTGACAAGTGACATAAGTTTATGCCAAGAACATACGAAATGGGGAGGGCCAATCATTCCAAATAAAAGGAACAACTATATCCATGCTATCATGACTCATACCACATATAGATGCAATGTGCATATTTTTACTTATGTAGATACATGAGCTTGTATTGAATCTGCCTACCAATCATTGTTAAATCCAAAGGTCAAACAAATACAACTATCTAAGACTCTTCTTTAAACTAGATGCTCTTTTAGCCAATGGCTCACTTTCCACTAGGGATGACTTTTTAACCACTAGAAAAATTATTAAAAAGAAACATATAAATAGAAGGAACTTTTAGAACATATCTCAATGAAAGTGGAAGACAGGTCATTGGGATAGAGAGGAGACTTATTTCATGGCACTTTGTCAAGTAGCTCAAAGACATTAGTTGAATGCATGAAGGAACAACAATGCATCCATCAGACTTACACTGACTTGCTTACAAACACAGAAAGGCAAAGTCAACTAGAATCATCTTTTGGACTTGCCTTGCAAAGACAAGATCCTTTCCACAACCAAATCCAACCTGTGCATCTGGTCAAAGGGCTCTTTATGTAGCTCTCTAAATCAAATAGCTAGTTTAATAATAATTTGCAGTTCATTTCATATAGTTATGAGCCCTTGCAACGGGATACTAAATTCGAGTATTGGAATCAATCTGAACTCAAAACTTACACTTCTTCGCACTTGAAAGTGTAAGAGAACTGCATATGCAAGTCCTTTGTAGGTGTTAAAATTCACAAAACAAAAGGCTTCAAAATTAAAAACAATTTCTGTAAGTGTTTCAAGGCAAACTAGAACTTTGCCATTGTGGCTGTTCATCCAAAGGGGTTGGCTCAGTTGGTTAGCTTGGCATCCAAAGTCTTTTGGAAACCATTCAAGCCCCCCTTGGAAACCGTTCAAGCCCCTCTTGGACACCAAAATGCAATGTCGTTGTTCATAAAAGTCTCACATCTGCCAGCTTGATTTGTTTCAGCTGATTGACGCACACATCTTTCAATCCATGGATTCTTCACTTAATAGGCTGCTCACTTCTTGAAGTAGACTGTGCCATTCCAGGAAGTGATCCAAAAAGATGAGAGCTTCTTTCAGTTTTTCTGGTTTGATCTAAGTATTCTCAACTCTTCGAGAAAGTTAAGGAAAGCTAAAGGAGACCCAAGAAAGTAAAGCCAGGATAGGCAACACACCTTTGGTAGCAGCACATCTGATGTTTGCCTCACCACCACTAACGCCACTGCATTCTGCTGCTTCATACCTTTTAGCTATAGTTTTCGTCAAACTCTTTAACGATCTTACTTCTATCATTGAGACAGACTACATTGCAGTGTTGAAATATAAAACAGCCCTGCAAGCATAACGGTGATACAGGGACCCAGGGTCCAGATGCAGTGGCAAGGCTGACGGGGCCAGGGGCCAGGGACCACCAACCTTGGGAGCCACTACCAAGGTGCATCACTTTTTGGAAGCACATCTTGACATGATACTGGTGGGATTTGAGCCCACCAGCTTTGGATCACTGTAAAATTCTCAGATGTGCACAAGTCTACTTACACCTAAGGACTAGGCTAAAAGTGTCGCCTTATCCCTAAAACACATTGAAATTGCTGGGGAAGATGGGAGGCCAGGAATTCGAATTGAAACACTTGCCCAAAGAGTAGGAAGGCCACAGTCAAAGGCAGACGACATGAAGGGCAACAACAGCTGTCAAAATATGGTTCATGTTTCAAACGTTTTTGGTCTGCAGTCCAGAAATCCCGGGCTTCGAATGACATAGGAGGTATTCCTGGAGTTAAATTTTTAAAGTTCTCCACCGTTTCATTTATCCAGATTAAAATGGCTGGAAGAATGTCACTTATCAAAGTTGTCAGTTAAGGACGACCAGGAACTATTCTGTACCAGAATCAAACTATGATCTTCCTGATTCAAGTGAACAGAGTCATTTGGAAACTAAGTCAGCTTTCCAACTGTTTCAGGAATGTTTGCAACAGCATTTTCCTCTCAAAAGTATCTGCTTTGATAGCACAACGCAGGCTATCAAAAGGTACAAAAAGTATGTTTGCAACAGCATCTTCCTCTCAAAAGTATCTGCTTTGCTGGCACAAGGCAGCCTATCAAAAGGTACAAAAAGGTGTGGTAACTCAACTCATGAACAAAGCTATCTAAATTTTTTCTCTTTCAAAGTTAATGTGGATAGTTACCAAGACATAGCATCGATCTAGAAAAAGAGGTAATAAAATACAGGTTCACTATTTTTGGCAACTCTTAGAATGCTCAGTTAATCACAAATGCGAAACGTTTTAGAAAAAAGACTTTGAATAATTTGTTCATATAGTTGCCATGACCCTTATATGATCTTGAAACGAAGACAATGTGAAATGTGAGAAATACCTAGAGATGCAGGATTGCAAGCTACCTTACTGGAATCAAAGGCAGCCTCTTTAGTGCTATGTACTTTTGCAATCATCCACCAGCAAACTAAGCTTGAATCCTTTAGAAATCAAGTTGATCTAGAAGTTTCAAAGAATGTACATCTTTTGAGATCAATATACCCGCCAGCTCAGCTGTTTAGTTGAGCATCATGTCCTCATTTTCTTACTGAAAAATCGTGAGAATTGAATGAGAGGGTACAAAGATGTCTGTTATGCTATTTGCAGTAGCTCAAAAAGAATCCTGCTATTTGAAGAGAAATTACCCTTTTAAGGCTAAAGTATTTCCATGATTTGCTGGCAGATCAGGCACTGTTCTCACTGAAGAATCAAATCTAGCTACAAAATTTACTGAGTTGTTTGTTGGTGTCACACAATCTTCCTTGCATCTAGCCGGGCAATATCAATGAAAATCTTGTGGAGAGTTTGAGGCTTTGAAAAAAAGGGGGAATGATCACTTCCTTTCACCTTAAAGACTCGTTCAGGGGCATTCAAACTGATTATTCTTTCTTGAAGAGCAGGGGTTAAAGCTCTATCATCTGTTGTCTCAACAAAAAAATCGACGTATGCTTCCATAATTTTCTGCTGTAAGAGTAAGCTTTTCCAAAACTGGTGCAAAGGGTACAGGCCTTATCGAGACACTTGCCAAAGCAACATCCTGAAAACAACTACATACCATCAGTATATTGGGGTGAGAGAGAGAGAGAGAGAGAGAGAGAGAGAGAGAGAGAGAGAGAGAGAGAGAGAGAGAGAGAGAGAGAGAGAGAGAGAGAGAGAGAGAGAGAGAGAGAGAGAGAGAGAGAGAGAGAGAAGAATTTATTTGTCTTGTAAAAACCAGAGGATCCTTTAATAGTTTGCATCATGTAGAAGCACAATGCATCTCTATAACAAAATGGACCATACTATAGAAATAAACGTAAATTTAAAAACTACCAAGCATTGCTAGTTATCTGAAAATTTGATCTGGTGTGCCATGTAGATACAAAGTACAATATTTGTATATCTCATGATACGACATGTTGGAAATTTTCTCAGGTGTTGTCATTGTTGGAAATCTATGGGATGAAACATACCGAGAATAGATTGTTGTAGTTTCTTGTGTGCAGCTAGCATGCACACTATTTTTTGTGCATAATGCAGTAGAGTTTGCATGTTGATGCATGCTCGCATGCTAACTCTATGCTTTTCACATGTTACAAACACTTTCTCACAGAAAAGATAATATTTCCTCACTGAACATGACTAGGAGGTGATTTTTCTCCTCAAGAAACACAAGAAGTGGGGCACTAGTAGATTTCTTACACAATTTGACAATCACTCAATCACACTGCTCATGGGAACACTTATTGCCCTGATACCATACTTCGAATATTAAAAGTTGTTTGACCACCTAATATCTATCTCAATGAGAGAACTTACAACACACAAGCAACTTAGCCATGAGATCTCAGAGATGGATCAACATAGCACACAATACTGGATCACAATGATCAATGCACACACAATTAGAAGAGAATAACAAAATTCGCTTTCTTGAATAATGGAAAGTACAATACAGCACAGCACGGCACCACACAAGCACAAGCACAATACAGAATCCACAACTTAGGTAGAGGGAGGTGCCTCATGCACTTCCCACAACAGAATACAATGATTGATTGATGATTACTAGCACGTTGGGTCTAGGGGATTTTATAACCTTCCCAGGACTCTTGAGCTAGGTAACATGATTTGATGATTATTGACTCGCTCCGCCAATGTACCAGCAGCCTATACAACCATATAGTCACCTAGCATCTCCGTACTAACGTCCTCAATCAATGGACTGATACAACAACTACAATAGGGACCCAGTACATAACTGACTTATACACTAACAACATGGAAATTCACCATGACACCTGGATTAACTCTGAAACCCCCAATTTGCATTGTGTACATCAAACCAATAACGTTGAGCTACTTTTCAACAGATCTAGCCTGAATCTAGGCCGTATCCACTATACACAGGGCTTGTAGGGCCTCATTATGCTTAGGCTAAAGATGTAGAGTATCATATTGCAAAATCATAAAGATGGGAAGGAGAAGCTAAAGCTCCTTGTACCTTTGCTGGGCTCTGGTTGAAGAACACTTCCTTTATGAGAGACCTATCAAATTCAATTGCTGTGGGTGGATTTGAGCTGCCATTGCCATAAATAAACATTTGTGCTTTCTTTAATATGTCATCGGATGTAACTACCTGCATTATCATGAAAAATGATGAGAAATTGTTGAAATATTTCGAAAGAAACAGTAGCTGACTTTGGCAATTATATTCGCCAAAAGAGGTGAGAGAGTAGCATATACAGGACTTCACATGTCATGCATTTCAAGAGCACTATCAAGATGAAAGTGAACATCTAGTCCCCAGATAGAACCCAAATACCTCCTGTGAGAAAACATCATATGCTCTTTGACCATTAGCTACCATTGTAGCTGTTACAAAGACTGCTTTGGCAATCTTTTGTGGAAAGCACTCCATGGCATAAGATATGCAAGCACCCCCAAAATTGTGGCCTACCAAAATCACCTGTACATGTGCAAACCAATAAATCTTCGTACTTACACAGTTATGTAATTACAGAAGAAAAAAGAGAAACGATTTTTATGAAGAAATAAATTCTCGGAGTCTCGGAATACTTGTCAACTTTTTTAGAAGGGCTAAAGAGACACGATCTTAAGTTGTTTAGTTTTCCAGACCTTCAGAATGACCAGGTCCAAGTTATGAAACAGAAATAGCAATTTCAGTATCCAAACTCTAGAGTAGCAACTTTGAATTCACTTATTTGTACAAATATGTCCATAGTCCATACATATTACAAAGGTCAATTTTTTCCAGGCCAGGCCTTTTCAATTATTCCTAGGATGAAGTTATACAAAGACATCCACAATGATAAAAATTCCAAGCAGACAAAGATCTAGATATTCAAACAGCATGAGGGAGCAGAGCATAATATCAAATTCTTACGTTTCACAAGCAACAAACTTGCGTATTCTATCTTTTCGCGAGTAGTGTACGAAACACAACAAACTAGAGAACATAATAGATTTATAGCATCTAATGTGAGAGACCCATTTCTGATCTGCTATTGCGTACACAAAATCAGCCAAATCAACCAAAGTGCTCAAGTACCTAAAGCAAGAATGTGCTAACATCAACTATACTCACTTTTTCATTCTCCGCAATATTTTCAAGCAAGCCAGTAAGTGGTTTCACATATTGAGATAAGCTAACAATGGAATTTGGATCAGTAGAATCGATTCCAGAACCAGTTAAGTCGATTGCCGTAGCTTTGAAACCTGCTTCTTCAAGCAAAAGCGATTGATTTGTACCAACACCATGCACCATTGCCACCTCCGTGAACTAAAACAAAATGTCTGGTTTCCAGATTTAATAATACTTCCTTATCCTGTCAAAGATGACGAGGACAAATAAACATTAGTGGGAAAAGATCAAAAGAAAGAGCATGATCTAGATAAAATGTTGCATTGCTCAAGATTCCAAGCTCGTTTCAGAACAATACAAAATGGTGTTCACATGGAGAAAAATCTGCCACTACACATCATCCATACCAATTTGCACAAATTGTAACTGCAATAGCAAAGTTACCAGTGCAACATATACTGGAAAGTTGATGCTTATAATCTGTAGAGCTCACGAAGCTACTCAGAATCTTGAGAGCTTCACAATCTTCAGTCACATGAAATTCAGCAGATTACACAAGACATTCAGTGCATAAGTTTCAGATTATGGCTACATTTCAAAAGGTCTAAATAGTACTTTTCACTGCTTCGAGCACAAACGACATGAAAGGGCAGGTACCATGCAATAATCATATTGAGATTACTGCTACAACCAGGCCACTTGGTGCTCTCCCCATTAACTCTCATTGGTCACACTGGCATAGATTACATTTTTATGCACAGTGGAAAGTCGACAAGTGTACTTGTTCTTTCAGAAAATCATTAACTTTGTAGCCCATTTACTATCAAAGCTAGCTATTTAGACCATAGCTTCTTTATCTGCTCGTGCTTCTCATTTAAATGCTCATGCAGTTTCTCCATTTTTGGCAACCAACTATTCTGTACACTAACTACCTGGTATGTTTGATACCAAGCTGGATATACTTTCAGGTCAAAGTAAGAAGCTTTTCTTGTGGCAACACTGCTAAACTGAATGGCTGGAATGAGATCTGTGTAGGTACCTACAACTGGGACAGCAAACCCAAAGAAATGTGATTTGAAGGTCTACAAGTTGATTTAAATTCATTCTAGATTAAAATGGAGTTCTAGGTTTTATTTTGAAATTCTCCTTTTTTTCTCCAATCCTTCCCACTTTTTGTTGAAGAGTAATGCCTATGTTAGCCCTTTGGCTACGCACTACTGTTATTGTAAGTTGTGCATTTATCATGGGGCATGTTACTTGTAAATGCATGGGGCCCTCCTAATTGTAACTTAAGAAAGTAAGTGCAAGTGGCCCACCTGGCAAAGTAGCTCAATCATATGGTTGCCACCTATACTCTACATGCATGTACACGAGGTGCTTCATAGAGGATTAGGGGGACGCATGCCCTCCCCTCACTCTCTAGCAATTCTTCCTTCTGAATTTTTATGTTGTGAGGTGCTTAAGTAATTTCCCTTCTCTTGTGTTTTCCATAGCTAAATTTCTCAAGCTTTCATGGTTGATCTTGTTTTGAAGTTGAGATACTCCATAGCCAGGTCTTGGAACTCATCACTTTATCAATATATCCTTTTTTTTTTAATTCTGAAATATGTGGTAGCAGCTTCATTCAAAACTTTAAAAATTTCCGTCAATAGGGGGCGCGATGAGCCGTTGATGAAAGAAGATACGAGCTCGGGAAATTGTGAAAAAGTACGTGATGGACGTCAAACGACCCACAGAGATCAGAGATCTTCATTACAACATTCGGTAGAATTTACTAGCTTTGTTTCATACTGAAGAAGGCTCTAAGTTTCGTCGCATGAGGAAGGGCATTTATAACTTCACGCTTTCTAAGAATGGAGCTCAAACTAATTATGTCAAGATCAGGCAACTAAACATTGTGATGAGTAGATCTTTAGCAAAAAATTCAGATTTAACATTACCTTTAAATACATTATACAGGTTTCCAAACTTTCAAAGAATTACAAATATATGGTATAAGCTTTTTAGGTTTAGAATGGGCTCCCCCAGAGCACGGAAGTTTTTTTGGCAATATTTCTACTCTTTTGTGACTCACCCTCAAGGTATAAGTTATAACCTCTAGGAAAAAGGGAGTGAAGAGTTCTCATCTAAAAAAGTTCACAAAGCCACACCAGCAATGTGCTCAATAAAGAAGACCCTAAAAGACTCAAATCCACATTCAGCTACCACAGTATACGAGGGTTTTAAATTCTTTAAGAATCTTGGAGCTATGCACTTTTCTAACTTCACCAACCTGTTCTTGAAAACTTACAATAGCCCAACAATAAGTTTGGCTAACATTTATCATACTATTACTTTGTATGTTCGACATAGATTACCTGGGTGGTATGGATTGGGGTAAGAGGCAGTAAAAGTATTTCTCTAAGAAAAATTTAAAACTCTAATATGATTATTCGTATAATGAGTACTAACAACAAGCAAAGACTTGACAAAATATCATTTAATAAGGCCTTCTCCAAAATTGTAAAGTTTATTCAAATTGCATCCAGACAACAAGTTAAACATTCTCTACAGTTTGTACCATTTCTACAACCAAGTCAAAGAGGTAAAGGGATGGAAGAGCAAACCTCTAAAGAGTTGATAAAAGGAGAGCCATTAATTACAATTTAAGCAGTCTAAAGCACGGTCCCCGCCGGCGACACGTGACCACCTAGGATGGTAACGCATGGCACTAAAACATGTCAATAACACCAATCTTCCCCTTGTGTGAAATAAATGCCTATTTTGCCCCTTAAGGCTTGTATACTTGTAACTTGTAAGTTGTGCATAAGACATGGGGGTAAAACATTTATGTACATAGTACACCCCACTTGTACTAATTAGGCAAGGAAATCAAGTAGGTTAAGGACCCATGTGGGTTCTAGAGCTAGAATTAGCAAGACACCACCTCTATACATAACATGCTATATGTAGCCCAAATTTTGGAGGGGTTTCCACACCCTACTACACTTTGAATATTCATTCATGTTGTGTGAGCTTTGAAGTCCTCTCTCTCTTGCTTTTGTGTTCTACTCCATAGCTGGTTTTCTGAAGCTTTCATAGTGTGCTTACTATGCTGTTATGATACTCCATAGCTAGGCCTTGGAATTTGTCATGGTATCAGAGCAGGTTATGTTGCCTGTGGTGTGGTGAAAGCTTGGACCTGTTTTTGAACAGATTCCTGCCATTCCTGGAGAGCAGCTTACCTTTGAGGAAGGAGCACTTTTTGTAGGGGCATCTGATCTCTGTGCTATCTGCATGGTTGGAGTACTGTTGGCAAGGGGAGTACAGGGAGCCAAAAAGCTTCTAATTTGGGACAAAAAGTTTTGAGTCTTTTTGGGACAGCCAGGACTGTAGGAGGGCGCTTTCTACAGTGGGGACTTCAGTGAAAGTTCTGAGTGGATCTTGGACAAGGGCTAGGACAGCCATACAGGGGGATAGTTTCAAATCCAGAAGCTGAGAGTTATTGAGCAAGTGGCTGCATACCCTAGTTGGGTGAAAACCCTAGTTTGCCTTTTGTGTTTTATTTCTATCCAGCTGTGTCTAGTCTTGCAGAGAGCATGCTGAGTGAAGCCAGCCGGCTTGATGGCACTAACTTTAGCATATGGAAATTCAAGATCAAGAACATTCTTGAAGACAAAGAATGTTGGAAGCTTGTGACAGGTGAGGAGCCTGTTCCAACATCTGAACTTGAACTTAAGGACTATATCAAGAGAGGGGAAAAGGCACACAGAATCATCAACATGTCAGTGAGGGATAATGCAATTCCTCTAATCAGGTCAGCCAAAGGGCCTGTGGATGCATGGCACATTCTTTGTGCATTGTATGAGACAGCAAGTACAACCAGGTTTCTCTACTTGAAGAACAAGTTGTATACTCTCAGAATGGAGACAGGGGAGACAGTTACTGATCATCTTACTAAGATTCAGGATATTAGATATCAGCTTTCTGTACTTGGAGAGTCTATTGCTGACAAAGACTTGGTGCCAATAGTTCTGAATAGCTTGTCATATGCTTATCAGAACTTTGTGATGATGATATCAGTGAGAGAGAAGATCCCTACCTATGAAGAAGTCTATGGTCTCTTGTTACAGGAGGAGATGAGGAGAGTTAATCTCTCCAAGAGGGAAGATTTCTAGGAGCATGCCTTTGCTTCTAAGAAGAAGCAAAATCCAACTAAGGACAAGAAGAAAGGTAAAGGCAAGAACAAAGGAACACCACAAACACTTGAGCAAGGAATGGAGAACTTGCAGATGTCAGAAGCACAACCCTCCTCGAATACTTCTTCCGAAGGAAGAGGGATTGCAATTACTGTGGTAAATATGGACACTTTGCTTTTGAGTGCAGGAAGAAGCTTGCAGACCAAAAGAAGGGCACAAAGAAGCAAGGAGGAAATGTTGTTGAGAGTGTTGCAAGAGAGGAGCAGAGTGACATAAGGCAAGCTGAGTTATTCTCTGTTGCATTGGCTTCACAAGCTACAACAGGTGGTTGGTACATTGACTCAGGTGCTTCAAAGCACATGACCCCTCATAGGGATTGGTTTGATACCTTTGTGGGGATTAGTGATGGACAAGAGGTGTGCCTAGGTGACAACTCAACACACAAGGTCAAGGGAAAGGGCACAGTACCTGTAAAATTTCCATCAGGAGAAGTCAAAGTCATTAAGAATGTCTTATATGTACCAGGACTTGCTAAAAATCTTCTTTCAGTAGGAGCTATCACTCAACAAAATATGAAAGTAGAATTTGATGCTACTTCTTGTCTTGTGTTGGACTTGAGTGATAATATGAAAGGTTGTGGCCAAAGGATTGCAGGAAGACAATCTATACAGGTTATACACTTCTATCCCTAGTCAGCATGCTTATACAGCAAAAGGAAGTGATGTGGATAGGCTGTGGCATGAGAGGTATCGACATCTTGGCTACCAAAGCATGCAGGTGTTGAACCAGCATCATATGGTGGAGGGGCTTCCAGTTGTTAAGCCAAGCTCTTCAGTTTGCGAGGCTTGCGCTATGGGAAAACAGCAAAGACATAAGTTTCCCAAGGAAAGCACCACCAGGGCAGCAGGCATACTTGACTTGATACATTCAGATTTGTGGGGGCCAACCCAAACAAAATCTGCAAGGGGGGCATATTACTTTATGACCTTTATTGATGACTTCTCATGCAAGATTTGGATTTATTTCTTGAAGTTAAAATCTGAAGCATTCAAGTACTTCCTGCATTTCAAAGCTTTGGTAGAAGAACATTCAGGAAAGAAGATAAAGATGCTCAGGTCAAACGGTGGTGAAGAGTTCATTAAGACAGAATTTGTGGAATTCTGCAAGGCCAATGGGATCAAAAGGCAGCTTACAGCTCCTCATACCCTCAGCAAAACGGCGTAGCAGAGAGAAAGAACCGAACTATTGTGGAGTGTGCAAGGTGCATCCTCAAGGCAAAGGGGTTGCCCAACTCTTTTTGGGGGGAGGCAATGCACACAACAGTGTTTCTGTTGAATAGAAGTCCAACAAAAGTTGTGGAAGGCAAGACTCCAAAAGAGGCATTTAGCGGCATTAAGCCCAAGGTGGGCGCTTTGCGAGTGTTTGGTTGTACAGCCTATGTCCATATTCCCAAGGATAACAGGAAGAAGCTCGATGCAAAATCAGCAAAGTGTATTTTCTTGGGATACAGTGAAGAAAGCAAAGCTTACAGACTTTACGATCTTACTAGCAAGAAGAGGATCATACGTCGAGATGTGATCTTTGAAGAAGATCAAACGCCTCCTATAGAGGAACTTGAGATGGAGGATGGTACAAGTGAACTTTGTGCCAATACTTGATGACCCACATCCATATATTGGGGAGCCTCAGATGATCATATGAGTGATCAAGAGGAAGAATCCGAGGAGGCTAGGAAGCGGATGGAAAGGGGCAAATCTGTTGAGTCCTATTCACGTCTTTATCACGAACTGCAAGGAAGAAGTTTCCCAAGTGGTATTGGCAAACTGTGCAGGATGGTTTGATATTGGATGAGGGAGAGAGCAGCAATCAGGGGCTACGAGGTCTCAAAGGCAAGCCCAGCAGCATGAACACCAGGAGACAAAACTATGCACTTATGATACTATTTTGGATTCACAAGATCCACATACATTCGTTGAGGCAGCAGATGAGAAGGTATGGCAACATGCTATGCAAGAGGAGTACGACTCCATTCTCAAGAATGATACATGGGATTTTGGTGAAGTTACCAAAGGGAAGCGTCTATTGGCTGTAAGTGGGTCTACAGGACCAAATACAAATCGGATGGGAGCATCGAAAAGCATAAGGCAAGGCTGGTTGCTAAAGGCTATGCACAGAAGGAGGGCTTGGACTATGATGAGACATTTGCACCGGTAGCTAAGATGACGTCTATCAGGTTGGTTTTAGCATTGGCTGCATTTTTTGATTGGGAGGTCCATCAAATGGACGTGAAGAGTGTTTTTCTTAATGGACAGTTGGCTGAAGAAGTCTACATGGAATAGCCACAAAGTTTTGAGGCTAAGGGCAAGGAAAGTATGGTATGCAGGCTTAAGAAGGCCTTATATGGTTTGAAGCAGGCACCCAAGGCCTGGTAATGGTCGTATTGACGACTATTTTGCCAAGGAGCAATTCATAAAGAGCAGTCGGATTGCAACCTATTCGTGAAGGAGGAAGATGGGAACATTGTTTTGATAGTTCTCTATGTGGATGACTTGGTCATCACGGGTATCAATGGACAGCTTATTGAAAAGGTGAAGGCTCATTTATCAAATGAGTTCGAGATGAAGGATTTGGGCTTAATCCACTATTGTCTTGGCTTGGAGGTTTGGAAAAAGGAAAATTGTGTGTTTATTTCCCAAGCTAACTATGCATGTGAAGTCTTGAACAGGTTCAACATGCAGGATTGCAAACCCGTTTCCACAGCCATTGATACTAGCAGTAAGCCATTACAGAGATGGTTGGTGTAGCAAGCCAGTTCATGAGTTCTCCAACTGAAGCACATTGTGAAAGCAGCCAAGAGGGTTTTGAGGTATGTCAAAGGGACAACTGCTATGAGATTGAGTACACAGATGACGGAAAGCTCAGCTTGGAGGCTTTACCGATTCGGATTGGGCAGGTGATAGGGATGATCGAAAGTCGACCACGAGGTTACACTTTCAACCTTGGTTCAGGGGCCATTTCTTGGTGTAGCAAGAAACAGACCACAGTTACCTTATCATCAACAAAGGTTGAGTACAGGGCAGCGGCAAAAGCTACCTGCGAGGCAATATGGCTCAGGAGACTAGATTCCACAGGATGGTCCTACTATTCTTCAGTGTGACAGCTCAGAGGTTTGCATCCAGCTTGCCAAAAAATCCTGTGTACCATGCTCGAACTAACGAAGCATATTGAGGTGGATCAACACTTCTTACGAGAGAAGATACAAAGCGGATGAAATTCAGCTCGAGTACTGTGATACCAACGAACAAGCAGCAAATATCTTTACTAAGGCACTTAGTAGAGAAAAATTTGAAAAGTTTCGTAGCATGCTAGGTGTTGGTATGAACAACATAGCCATTGAGGGGGGGTGTTGAAATAAATTGCCTATTTTGCCCCTTAAGGCTTGTATACCTTGTAACTTGTAAGTTGTGCATAAGACAAGGGGGGTAAAACATTTATGGACATAGTACACCCCACTTGTGCTAATTAGGCAAGTAAATCAAGTAGGTTAAGGACCCATGTGGGTTCTAGAGCTAGAATTAGCAAGACACCTCCTCTATACATAACAGGCTATATGTAGCCCAAACTGTGGAGGGGTTTCCACGCCCTACTACACTTTGAATATTCTTCATGTTGTGTGAGCTTTGAAGTCCTCTCTCTCTTGCTTTTGTGTTCTACTCCATAGCTGGTTTTCTGAAGCTTTCATAGTGTGCTTACTATGCTGTTATGATACTCCATAGCTAGGCCTTGGAATTTGTCATTCCCTCCCCCATAAAGTGTCCTCATCATCTGACTTATCGCTCCAACGAATCAGATGTTCAGAAATCAAAACGATTTCTCAGCCGATGACGTCAAAGTATTCATGATCCGAGGGTACAAAGGAAGTCAAATCCTCCTACGACACTAGAGGAATCTCTTGGAATAAGGTTGTCCTTTCCACCAAGTCGTTCCTTTAAATGACTCACGAGTGGAATACAAGATGAACCGTAGTTCTCGAGGGAAGTTACTAGTCGATAAGCGGACCGATTAATCTTGTTTACAATCTTAAAAGGGGCCGCTATATCATGGAGAGAGCTTGGGGAATTTCCCCGTTCTAAGGACA
>MU836366.1:0-29971 GCA_029204225.1 Diphasiastrum complanatum | reverse complement strand
TATTACCGAGAAATAATTTAGTTTTAGTGAAACCACTGTGACTAATTCTGACTGAACACTCAATATAATCAATTCACTAATCTAATCATTCCATAGATAACAAAAAAATGAAAAAAAAAATTGATTTTTCAAAAAAACTCAATTTTTGGTTCACTTTATGTAATTCAAAAAATTCTGATGAAAATATTTGTTAGTACAAAAGGCAATTCTAGATATTGTTCGATTTCTGATATCACTAAACCAATGTCCAACTGGCATGCAAAGCACACTACATTAGTCACAAAATGTCATTATGGAATTTTTTACGTAAACTTCAGTTTTGTGGAATTTGTCAGAAATATCACTAATTTGTGGCCAACCATTAGAGCACATGCGTATTGACCACTCAAATCGACTGTAATCCCTCATGCATGTCAGAATCACATTGAGAATCAACATGCAATTAATCCATGCAAGTATAGTACCACAAAATTAGGGAAAAGACTAGCAGGTGATCAGAACAATTGCAAATTTTGCAAATTTTGCTCACAACACTGCCAAAATTTCAAACGACCATAGCTTTGGCTACAATGCACCCAAGCAAAAATGATGATTTTTGGCTATTTTTCAATTTTTCTTCACTATAAAATAGCAATTCATCACATGCAACTCTTTCTCTAGCACATGCAAACCAATTTACAGAATTATAGCCATCTAATTGATTGATCTTGCTGGATTTGTGTTCTTACTATCAATTTTGAGTCAAAAGCATGAGATAACAAGCAATTTTGACCAAAACATAGCCTAGAACCGTAAATCATGAAAAGAACCAGCATGTATCATTAATGATCCCTAAAATGAAAGTACACTTGCTGGAAAATTTAGATCTACTTAAGATTTGAGCTACACAAGAAAAGCTCCAAAAAAACATCACAGATTGGCTTTCTAGGACAATTCTCCATAAAATTCCAATAATTTCAAGAGAAATGGATCTTAGCAACATGCAAATGGAAACCGGAATAGTACACCCACTTGCCATTTTGCTATCCACCTGGAAGAGAATTCCAAGTGATCCACACCAAAATTTCGACAAAAAGTAGCACTTCTCCAAGTTCTCCCATCTTCGTAAGCCTTACCAAATAGAAGCAACCAATCAAACTCTAGAAGCTTCACCCCCAATCAAGAATTAGAAATCACGAAAGTAGAGTGAGAGCTTGGCAATGAAGCAACCATTAAAGTGAGATAGTACGGCGAGTTGGCCTCCTTATATAGAGCCTAGAATGACCTGTGCAATTAGTCATGCAAGGTCCCAACTCCCCTATACATAGATTCCTCACAAGGATATTAGTTACTTTCTCAACAATTGTCCAATCCTCACGACCATCTAACATCTATATTTAAGTTTGTATGCAACCATAATTATGGGTTCTGATATGCTTTGAAACTTTTTTTATACCTATAATTTGCCCCTATGAAAATTTAATGGCATCTCATGTAGCTTTCTTAACTCGAAATCTGTCATTAGAATTTTTGATGACTTCTATGAAAGTTGTAGAGCGTTTGCATGTAATAGTGCACCTCAAGAATGGACATTATAATGTAGCGCAAATCCTAACGACTTTTTGACTGAGTTGAAGTGTCATTCAAAAATCTTTTTCCAAGTGTGAAGGATTGGCAAAAGATTCTGATTTATGGCTAATATTTTTTACCTTCTATGGACATTTTATGGCATTGTTTCTAAAGTTGTTGATAAAGACATCCACATAGTTTGTTGAAAGTGGTACTTGTGTGGTTGCATGGTACATTCCAAAGGAATGACATTTTTGCATAATTCAATGCACTTAATATTAATTTCTCAGTTTTTGTCTTGTTTTTCAAAAGATCTTAAAATACAATATTATCCAAAAACATTTCATCAAAAAATTAAAATAAACCCAAAATTAATATCACGTTATAGAAGGGTTCTTTCTTGTAGCCCTTTTACCCATGTGAGGTGTAAGCCTCTTATTGAGCATAAGGGCCTCAAACATCCCAAGACAACTCTTTTGGCAACAAGCCTTCAAGATAAAGTTCTACTCTCTTCGAAAAAGGTTGGAACTTACATTTCAAACTCCATAAATTAAAATAGTTCATAAAAAGATTTGAGAGAGAGAGAGAGAGAGAGAGAGAGAGAGAGAGAGAGAGAGAGAGAGAGAGCTTGGCCACATAGGTTGCTATTGAGGTGAGTTCATCTCTGAAAAATGGATTTGTTGGTGCTGCTAACAACCTTGTGTCTACTCAAATCTTGCATGAATCAATATTACCTAGGGCACAATAAAAGGACCTCATTAGTTTGTACAGATTTGATTGGTTGTGATTTTCAGCTGTCAAAATAAAAATTTCCCAGACATGAATCTTGAAAATACTTGGCCTCATGGATGGAATCTTGAAAATACATAAGCCTCACGAATGGAATCTTGAAAATTTGTAACTCTAACGATGAGTGATTAACATAACCTTGAAAATGATTTTCTTTTATTTCTTTTAAGATTTTCATGACACACATTATGTACGATAACAATAACAATAATGGGTGTTTGTTGACCTATAGTAAAAATCTAATGGCATAGAAGCAAGACATCCAATTCCACTATGAGGTTAGAGTCTCTTTAATCTCCACATAGTTCTTATATTTCTTATTCTTGAAAACCGGTTCTTTCCAAGAGCGATCAGTTCCTGCCGTTTTTTGCAAACCCTCTCACCCTTTCACAACTCGTGCTGTTGGTAGACATTAGCATGCCTCTTTGAGGGGGTGCTCATGGAAAGGAGCTCTTCTCAGCCAGGAGCTGCCGAGAGATCCACCACATCTATGGCCTGCTGTACCTCTAGAGATCCCCTCTCCTAGGGCACCCATAACAAATCCATGATCAATGGCAAAACAAAGACGTTATGGGAGGGGAGTGCGAAACGCAAATAGGGTCGTTCCTTCCATTCGGCAGATAAAATAGAAACTTCCTCATTCGCCATACCATTTGTCGAGACAGACAGGGAAAACGTTGCACGATTGCTTCCAGAAATGGAAGTGCGCTTTCTGTGCTACATACACACACGCTTTTTTCGAAGATCTTTGATTCGTAACATATCGTTTGATGCGATTGTGAAGATCGTATATTATTTTAAGAATTTGTAACTAGTTCAAAACAACTAGAGACTGCGATTCGCGAAGCCGTACATATTCTTCTTCAACACATTCAAGTGGTGTGATTCACATAACGAAGGAGCTAATAGGATGCAATTAGTTGCAGGTATCCCTTGTGAAAGGATATACAAAACTGATGTTACACCTTGATGCATACCTCGTTTCAGCATAAATTATGCTCGTTAGTGGTTAGTTTTGCCGCTGAACATTTTTCTTTATTGAAGATCTCAACTTCAATGAGGCACCGAGTTTCCGACTCAATGTAAATAAAAGCTGCAGTTATTTTATTAAAAAAAATCATGCCTCCTGATTCGTAAATGAGAAATAGTACCCACAAAACCACCCTGAAGGCAAAACAATTGCTCTATGTTTCCCAGATGGTTAAAGAATACACAAGAAGAGCATTTATAGATGAACACAAACGTGTAATATCAAAGGTCTGCCTGCCGTCTGAGCGATTTGCTACAGAATCTTCACCGGTCTCTCACATGCTAAGAAAAATGTGGCTTGGACACTATTTATGCAGCACCTTAAGCAACTATGTTCGATACTAAAGCTGAAATCAAACATGGAACTGCGTTCATAAGCATGCCATACTAACTATATGCAAGTAAAGCCATCGGATAGATACGTATAAAAGACGAATATTACCTGTTACTCCAAAAATATGACGCTTATAGGACTACAGGAAGCCATACAAGAAAATTAACAGCAACAAGAGCATCAAGCAGAGGGAATCAGAAAAAGCTATAGTTACGTAATAGCAGGAGACGATTGTCGACCTTGCAGACTTGCCATAATCCGAAGCAGCTCGCAACGTCAGGATGCTCCGAGTATAAAGCCACTGCAGGGGCCCGCGCTTCTTCAAAGATTGTGGATTAAGCACCAACTTCTGCCAAATTTTCTGATTAGCTACTGGATTCTTAGTCCGCTGGTATGAAGCATCGACATGTCCCTCTCTCAAGCTGTAATATTCTGGATTTGGATCGAGCCTGAATTGCAGTGATAGAGAAACTTAGCAATAGATTTTCTCGTGATTTTGTGTTCTTTTCTGGTTGAGCTTCCTTTGCCTTGTCATACAGTAACTTTGTTTTTTTTTGTTTTTTTAAAGCATTATTGAGACGTTTTGCTTTCCTGTGCTAGAACCGAGAGTGCTACTAAGAAAAGGAAAAGAGAGGCTCAAATCCCATCTGTCTGCTCACAATACCCAAAGCTTTTTTAATATTCTTATTTGATGAAAAAGGAGCCATCAATACTATTTTATGCTACAAGCGTGGTTGATTTCTGATTGATGCCCTTTCAATGTTGATGTGTGTTTGCTAATATAACAATCCTAGAATATTACAATTGGAGGCCATGTTGCTACCTTTTCCTTTTTGTCTTTGAATAGTCATGATGACTTTGAGCAAATTGCAAACAACTTCCATGTAAAAGCTAGCTCACAGACAACGAGGAAGTGATACACATTCAATAAGGACAGTTGTAGTTGTAGTAACGTCCCTTGATACTAATTTTGAACACAAAAATGATCCTTATGTGGGGCATCCCATATTCTCAACATATTGCGTTCACAACTTGTGAGCGTGAGTTTTAACACAACATCAAAACCACACATACTAAGCAACTAGTGATCGTTATATACAACAAATACAGCTCTAGCAATGCCATTTACAGAGATAGTCTCCTTAGATGTCACTACATAGTGGTCGGGATTTGAGCCTGCACCTTTCCGGTGGCAGTCAACAACTCTACCCAGTGCACCCCACGTGATGGGACACCACACTCAAATTTAAAAAATGCTTCCTTATATCAAGGTATAAATGTTTTTCCTATGCTTTTTGTTGTTTTATCTATCATATAAAACTTTTATTTCAAAGTTTTTGCTTCAACAATAAAGTGTCGTACATCAATTTCCATGTATAGATGGTAATTATTTTCATGTAAATTTGTGTCATGCAATTTGCACAAAAGCTTATGAGACCTACTTAAACAAAAGATTACGAGACATGATACTTTATGAAGTTAATGATGTGTCAGTTCCAAAAAGAAATGAGGGACTCAGATTCATATGACTCCAAATTGAACTATACTATGCTATTACAATAGTAAAAATTTGTACACTATTATCATAACTATGCTTACTTGATTACAAGAGGTGGCAAACGCTACAGGATTACTCCGATGAGGACATGCACCTACAACGCTGTTTCTCAAACAACAAGACTTCAACCAGTGGATTCACGTGAAGTTGTTCATGCACCATGCAGTCAAAGGTCTATTTAAATGGAAATGCTTATTAATCTTTATATTATCTTGCAGAAACAAATGAATATTTCCCTCATTCGACATTTCATGATGAATATCAATACCAAGATCACAATGATTCATCAATCTCACTAAGTTTAACTTAAACTTTGGCCTTTTAATATTATTTTAATCACATGGCCCAAAGTCTAGTTTATTCCAAAATAGATAATTTACAAGTGCTCATTGGGCCATGGGCTTACGCACACAGGATGCCACGACCCTCACAACTTATTGTAAATGTTGGCCTCAAGGAATCTGCCAACATGAAATCTAAACCATGATTGACAACTAAGCCAAATGTAGGATAAGAGCCAAAAATCATGGCATGAGACCTAATAACAAACTCCCATTAGGGCCCTTTTTGGACTCAAAAGGGGCCCCTTCCTTGTCTAAACAAGTTTCCTAATCATAATTAATTTAGTATTAATCAATCCTATGTGGCACCTTTACCTTGGGTTACCACACAGGGTGAGCAAAAGTTAAGGCCTAAATGCAGGTCTCATTTTCATAGACTATTGTAGGTCTTTGGCATAGACTATAATAGGTAACTAATAGGTAAGTTACAAAGTACAACTAGAATGGGGTTAGAATAGGAGGTGTAAGGATCATCTCATGAAGATCGGACTAGATCTTGTTGCAAAACAACCAAAAGGACACCTGTGGAGCAAAACCACCCAACCAATAGGAAATAAGTCAATACCCTAACCACTTTCACCCCCATGCCATGTTGAATGAATGCAAGCGAGGAGAGGAAACCAGGCTCAACAAACCGAATTTCCAACAGGGAGATGGGCGAGTTTCCTTGGGAAGCTCTCTCCAAAGAGAGAATATTCCCCTTAGGATCCCCATGCAACCTATATTAAGCCCTCCTATTCTTGCATGATAGCAGTCAGACACCATGCGAGTGCTCCAATGTCCAATTATAGGTCTGGGCCCTCATATAATTATTAATTATCTTTATAGGCCAAGCCTGGAATGACGAGGCATAACCAATAACCATATACACTGGAGTGACCGGCTATCCATGACCGGATTTATTCCGAAGTGCAAAACAAGGAATTAGCATTGGTTTTTTGCAGGACAAATTTAATGGCAGCAAATTACTTCACTGAAGCTCTATCAAAGGAGCACCATCTCAAATTTAATGACATGTTAAATCTCAAGATTCAAGTTTTTCATAATCCACATTAAGGGGGAGTGTTGGATTTTAATGCTCAGGACCAGATCCATGGAGTAATGAGCATCCTGAAAGACTCGCGGACCTCCATTGACTTCGAAGGCATCGAAGTGTGCGAAGTCCGACTTCATCGACTTCAACTTCTCCATGTATATAATCAAATGTTTACCTCTGAAGTGTCCGACATCGAAGTCATCGACTTCCTCCTGTGTATACTCATCTGATATATATATATATATATATATATATATATATATATATATATATATATATATAAGTATATAACATCACTTATCCAACATCGAAGTCGTCGACTACTTTGATTTCGACTTCAACTTCTCAAATGTATATATATCCATCAACCAAATTCGTCGACTTAACCGAATTCCGCCATCCACCGACCTTTTTCGATTCTTTCCATCAGGAAAAAAAAAAAATCCAAATAAACTGTTATTGCTCTAAGGCGGTTGTAATAAATGCCAAAATAGATATTTAGCAAACAGATATTTTACATGTAGATATATTGTAATCAACTATAATAGATTGATCAATAGTTGTGTTAAAAAAGAATCGTTCTTCTTTCAAAAGCACTACTTTAGCCAAGCGTTATCACGCTCAAGCTGAAGCTTTCACTTCAAGCTATTGTACTCTTTGTCGATATTAATCCAGAGTCCAATTTCAGTCTCACTATTGCTTTTGATTTTGCATTGCCACTGAGCTTTCTATCTTGATTATCGTTTGTTGTTAACTGCTGCACTACCGATCCACAAACCATCCAATTCGCTATCAGATTTCCGCTCTACCATTTTCCAACATCCTGTATGGAACACCTTCCATCTGCTTTTACTTCGCAAGATCCAAGTCTAATTGCAAAACAGAGATGGTTCCATAAATGGATTATCAGTCTTGCCACTCACTTTTTCCTTAGATTCATCGATTTCACAAAAATCTAATTAACAATGGGAAAAAGGAATCCAAATTCCCAGAGGTATTCTTCTTAAATAATTTCCAATTCTTATTCTCACTTGCAATTAAATATAGTTTATGCATTGAAAGTAGATTAAATCAAACTAATCAACTTAGTCAAGCAATCAACTACCCCTTAGGCTTCTTCCTTTTTTTCTCCCTTCCAAAATGGTTCAGGTTAAAAAACCCCAAATTTATACTAGGAAAAAGTTCAATTTGGTATCAGTAACTTAATAACTAATTAACCAGATAGTTTTGACTGTCCAATCATTAAGTGCCTCACTTAATTCCTCGCAAATCCCCTTATGGATCAACATAGTAACTGTACCAACTAGATTTACGTTATCTTTGGTCTTTATTGATCCATAGAAATAAGAAATGCTCCATAATTGAGAGATTCACAAAATCTTCAACTAAAAGTGAAGGGTACAGTGACCTTAACACTGACTGATTTCAACTCAGTAAGATCATTCACTTTACAAGCGATTTGTGTTTGATCAACAACCAAAAATTTGAACAATCCAAAACATCCATGGTTAATTCAACTTTTACGTAAACTGGGATTTTCAATTTCGTTCAATATGGACCAACTGTGAAATCGATTAAGAAGATTGATCTATCAAATTCACAAGCACTGTCACATATTGAGATCATTTCAAAACACCCTGCATTCAACAAACTTGACATGCACTGACATTTTCAAAAAAATAAATTTTTTTTCGAAAACAGCCTAGCCACTAGGAAATCTGGTTTTTAATCTAGAATTACCAAAAATAGCTTCATGCAAGAAATCTTATGATCAATGTACTGATTACGCATGCAATATGCATCCAAGCATGCATATAGGTCAATTCATACATTTTCATCAATAGACTAGCACTATACTGAGTTACAAGCATGCATGCATCAGAACATTTCCCAAATTCTACAAATTTTAGTTCAAAAATTGCCAAACTTCAGACGGCCATAACTTTCTCTACAGGACACCCAAATTGGTCGTTGTAAAGCACAATACGGAGGGAGAATGGGTCTACAAGGCACTTGCCACATCACTCTACCACCTAGCCTTTGCACGTGTGATCTGAAAATGACAGAAAATTAGGTAGGAGGGTGCACTTTTCCAAGGTGGTCATAAAAAATTCATCTCCAGCCCATAAGCATCCAATAAAAGGTTACAAGCACTCTACTAAGGTTCATTAGAGAGGCATAGAAGCTTCTATCAGGTCCAACAAGCAATCATAAGCTCAGATAATACAAAAAATGCGTTTTTGGACTCCTTCAACAAGCAAAATTTCAACATGACGGTGTCTAGTTTTCACCTATCCAAATTGGATGCATGATGGCTCAAAACAGACGCAATCCATCATATATTTAGGGTTGTAATGAGAACCAACAGGTTCAGACACCCATTTGATAGGTATTCATGCCCAAACATCTCCAAAAAATACACGATTTTTTGATGTTTTGAGCTCCCTAATGGTGTCCAATCCTAAACAAACTCCATGACAGCCTAGGAAAGCTTGGTAACACCTTTGAAAATGTGCTTACCAACTATTGGCTAAGAATTTTGAGATCTACCACAAAATTTGTCCAAAAATCAATTTTGACCAGAATTTGTGGTTCAAATCCACAAATAAGTGCAATATGATCCTAATCCCTGTAACTCCATTACATGAAAGCACTAAAAGTTCTGATTTCAGTCAAATATGGATTCTATAGCCCATTTCTAGTCCAAAAACCCCATTTTTTGGTCCAAAATCACTATCTAATCATCCTTTTGACTATTCAACCAACATGTAATCATTAGATCCAATCATTAATGACTGTAAAACAACAAGTACAATCTAGAAAACCTACTACATCAGTAGATATGACCAATTCCAAACAAAAAACATGAATTCTAGGTGAAAACACTAAAACCATAATAAATCCTTTGATTTCCATCAAAATCTATGGAGAAAATCCATAATTATGATTTTTAGCTGAAAGTACACCAAATTCAGAGAAGCCATTTACTTGGAGATCAATTCCACCACCTGGAAGTAACATGCAAGGAGAAACCTCCAAAAACTGAGAAAAACAAGAAGTAGCTCTACCTTCCGATTGATGCAAATCCTTGCTCTGATACCACTATAAAGATTGGACTATATCTTGTTGCAAAACAATCAAAAGGACACTTGTGGAGCAAAACCACCCAACCAATAGGAAATGGCTAATCGATACCCTAACCACTTCACCCTCATGCCATGGTGAATGAATGCAAGAGAGGAGATGAAACCTAGTTCAAGAAACTGAATTTCCAATAGGGAGATGGGCGAGTTTCCTTGGTAAGTATTCTCTCTTCAAAGAGAGAATATTCTCCTTAGAATTCCCATGAAGTCTATATTAAGCTATTGACCTCCTATTCTTGCATTATGGCAGTCAGACAGAAAACTAGTTTTTGGCCTTTTTAGCCACTAGAACTATCATATGTACAACCTATATGATTATGGTACATGACAAGTACACTAATTTCACACGTGGGAACAAGCTCCACACATGTGTTATCATCCTATATTTATGGATTTGGCCTTGACCAAGCATAATTTTTGCATTTTTCACACTCCTCAAAAATCTAGCTTGGTAAATCTAGCATAGATCTATCTATAACTCCAAGAGCCAATCTTAATTTTACAAATGGATCTTTACCTTGGTGAGTATATTAGCAATGCAATTAGATGAGACATGAATAAGCTTGATCTCCTTTGATTGCACTTTCTCCCTCACGAAATGATGTGAAATCTCAATATGCTTTGTTCGAGCATGGAAGAATTGGATTGTTTGCAAGTTGTTTGAGCTGCTTGATTGTCACAATATATGCATGGAATGTCTTCATCCTTGATCACATGAAGCTCCTCCAAAAGCCTTATAAGCCAAAGAACCTCCTTTGTTGTTGTTTTCATAGCTTTATACTTGGATTCTGTTGATGAAAGAGAGATGGTATCTTGCTTTTTGGAAAGCCAAGATATAGCTCCTCCACATAAGAATGTAGCAAATGCACTTATGGATCTTCTATCCATCTTGTCCCCTACAAAACTTGAGTCTGATTATGCTCTTAAACAAATATTAGTCCTTTCATAAACTATGCCAAAGTCTTTTGTAGCCGAGATGTACCTTAACACCCTTTTGGCACTTTTCCAATGACATATTAATGGACTTTGCATGTATTGGCTCAATTTGCCAGCACAAAAACTAAGATCTGGTCTAGTGATGGTTAAGTATATCAAGGAACCAATAAGCATTCTATAGGTAGTGATGTCCTCAAAGGATGCTTCATCACTTTCCTTAGATAATTTTACACTTAGTTCCATGGGAGTTTCAACTCCTTTACAATCAATCATGCCAAATTTTGCTAAGATTGATCTAGCATACTTAGATTGACATATGAAAGTACAACTTTAATGCCATCTAGATCATTTCCTGTGAGTATGATGTCATCAACATATAAAACTAAGATAATGATCTTCCATCATTACATTTGTAGTACAATGATGGTTCATAAGAACTTATAGCAAATTCAATGGAAATAAGATAGGAATGCAACCTAGAGTACCATGCTCTTGGTGCTTGCTTGAGTCCATAAAGACTCTTCTTCAAGAAACACACCTTGTCTTCTTCTCCATCTTTCATGAAGCCCTCGGGTTGGCACATGTACATTTCCTCTTCCAAGAATCCATTCAAGAAAGCATTTGTCACATCAAGTTGGAAGAGCTCCGATTTTAAAGAAGTAGCAAGACATATGACTAATCTAATGGTCACAAGCTTTGCAACAGGTGCAAAGGTTTCATCATAATCTATGCCTTTGACTTGCAAAAAACCTTTTGCTACAAGTCTAGCTATATACTTATGAATGGAACCATCTTGATGGCCATAGCATGATCCTAGACAAGTTGAGTGTTGTTGGAAGTCACCTTTCCTTTGGCTTGGAGAGATTCATCAAAAAGTACATATCTACTTACAACAACTTTCTTGGTAATGGGACCAAATATCCTATAAGCTTTACTCTTTTCACTATAACCAACAAAGATGCCTTTGAATGAAGTGGCATCTTCCTTTTTCCTTGTTTCTTAAGGAATATGTACATAACAAGTACATCCCAAAAATTTCAAATCACTAAGATTTGGCTTTTTGCCATACAATACTTCATAAGGTGTAAGTCCTTTAATGGCACTATTAGTCATTCTATTGCATAGAAAGTTTGCACATAAAATAGCTTCTCCCTAAAATGAAATAGGAAGTGATGCATCTAATCTCAAAGCTTTAGCACACTCACATAGTGTCCCTATTCTTTCTCTCAGCTACTCCATTTTGTTGTGGAGTATATGTGCAAGTAAACTCTCTCCTAATGCCATTAGTTTCACAAAACTCTTTCATCCTATTGGAGATGTACTCCCCTCCATTATCACTTCTTAGTACTTTCAAGCTAGTATTAAGTTGTTTTTCCACAAGAGTTTTGAACTTTACAAAGGACTCAAACTTCACTTTTCTTAGACAAGAGATAAACCAAGAGTATTTTGATCTACCATCAATAAAAGTGACATACATAAGAGCTCCACCATTTCATTCATGTGAAAATGAATGAACATCCGAGTGTCTAAGGTCAAGAAGAGAGTTAGATCCTGTCAAGATCTCTTGAAAGGTAGCTTATGAGACTTGGAGAGTCCACAAGCTTCACAAAGCTTGCCACACTTGGATATGGTTTTGGGGAAGTCCAATTGCTAGCTCCTTTGTCACCATGGTCTCCGTAGCTTTGTAGTTAAGATGGTCTAACCTTTTGTGCCATAATTCCACTTGAGTGAGCTCCTCCCTTGCCATGTTCACACTTCCAACCATTACATTAGCATCTTATTTGAATAACCTCCCTTGCTTTGAAACCACTAGCAACACATTTTTCATCTTTCAAGATAGAACATGCTCATTGCTTGAAATGTACATCTAATCCACTATCCATAAGTTGTCCTACACTCAACAAGTTCTTTGTAATGAAGGTACATAAAGAACATTGTCTATATCTACTTTTTTAGATGATCCTAGACATAAAGGAATGGATCCAACACCTACAATCTCACATTCCTGATCACTTGCAGTGAAGATAAGTCTCTTAGAACTATTGTAAGAAAGTAGATTAGAAAAGTAGTCTTTTTGGTGAGTCATGTGGGAGCTTGCCCCACTATCAATTCACCAAGTGTCTTGATTAGATGTTTGTGGTGAGGATACCATCAAAGATAGATTGCACTCTTCCTCCTCTTCATCAAGCACAAGATTGCCTTGATTGTCCTTCTCTTGGGCATTCTTCTTCTTGTAGCACTCGGATGCAAAATGTCCTTTTTTTCCACAAAAGAAACACTTTAGCTTCTTCTTGTCCTTCTTGCTCTTGCCTTTGGAACTTGATACTCCATCCTTGCTCTCCATCTCCATGTCTGGAGTCTTCTTGGATGGAAACTTTTTCTTCTTTCCTTTCAAGGAAAATTTAGCTTTTTCATCACCATCATTCAAAGATAAGGAACTCATCCTACTTTTGATATGAAGCATTCTACTCTCCTCACTTACAAGCACACTTTGAAGTTTTTCAATACTAGGAAGTGAATCTTGAATAGCAAAGGTTTGAACAAGATAAGAATAATCATCTCCTAATCCATTTAAAATGATTTGAACTAACTCATCATCTTTGATCTTATCATCTATAGAAGACAACTCCTTATTCAAAGATTTGATCCTAAAGACATAATTTTGGGCACTTTCACTACTTTCTTTCATGCTTTGAAGAATTTGATTCCTAAGCATGAGTATCCTTGAAGTATTCTTGGATCCGTAAATTGCTTTTAATGAATCCCATGCCTCTTTGGATGTGGTACAAGATGAGATTTCCTTCAAAAGTTCATTACTTACATTCATTTTTATGCAATGTAATGCAACTCTACATCTCTTTTTGTACTTTACTGATTCAAATCCTCCTTGAGGTTCTACCACCTCGAGTACTATGTCATAAAGATCATGGAGTACAAGCAAAGACTCCATTTGAACTATCCATTAGCATAATTAGTGGATGTGAGCCTTTCACTAGCTTCAAGTAAAAATCCACCCATTGATGCCATTTTTGAATGTGAAAAAGCACTAGAAACTCTTATGGTTTCGCCAAGAGATTTGAACCTAAAGTCTTCTAGCAATTTGAAAGCTTATAGACTCAATCCTATCACTCGTGAACCAATCTAGAATGATAGAAATTTAGATTCTAGTCTCAATCTTGCAAAATCACTCCTTAATCTATGATTTTTGGCATTATCTCTCTCAACTTCAACATGCACTCAAAACATCAGAGAAACTCATTTAATGCACCTGAATCAGGCTTCAAATTTAATTTTTTGGCTAATCTAATCCAAGAACAAATCAAAGAAATAGAATCTCTATAGAAAAAGCTTGATTTTGCACTAAAATCTCTCAATTTGGGTGTGTGAGTCAAATTATACAAGTTTTTGAATTTTCTCAACCAAAACTGGACTTGTATGGCCTCACACACGTGAAAAGTATTCCTACAGCCCACAACAAGTTCTGGTCCAAAAATTTTCAGTATACCTATCAAAGCAACTCGCTACACAGAAATTAGCTAGTTTCCAAAAACTTGCTAATTTGGGCTTAGTTTTGGATCAACCCCATCAATATCAATAAATCCTCTTGTACTTGGCTATGATACCATGTGGAAATCTACAAACTAGGACCAAGAATGGATCCTAAACTGATCCACAAGAGGGATTGGATGTTAATGAATCAGGATGAAAAAAGAACCTTAAACTTGTCTCGAACTCAACTAACTGTACGGACACCTAGCCCCACACTTGTCACACCGATGGCAAGAAGAGACACTTTGCCAATAGTTGTCCCTAGTGATATCAGAAGAATACCAAGAATAGTAGGGTCCCTACCTCAATTTCATGGAAACACTGATGAAGATGCCCATAGGCATATCAAAAAATTCAACACATTAGTGGTCCTTAGTAGAATCACAAATCCTACGCATATAATATTGTTATTCTCCACAACTCTAATACGAGAAGCCCAAAGATGGTACTATATTGCTCATTAATTCGTTCGATACGCCAGAGGAGCTATACCAGGTGTTGTTGAAAGAAATTTACATGATTACCTTGACTACGATACAAAAGTGATGCAAAAAATGCCGACAACAAATTGCAAATATCAATCAGGCTCTGTAACGAAACGAAACGAAACTAGATGAAATGAAGCAAAACTTAAACGAGCTTTGATATTGACATTGCTGAAGCGAAATCAAATTAATCGCAAACAAAAAAAATTCGGATGGATTTCAGATATGATTGCTGGTCACTACTTGTTATAGCATTCCTACAGTCCTCCAGAAAGTAGACAAACACTGCTGATCTGTGAAAATGTCAAAATCATGCCTGATCTAGGCCAAAATCATGTACATATTATGTTTACACATGTTTGGAGCCTGTTCCCACGTGTGAATTAAATGCATTTATCATTTAGATGAGTCATATAGGTTGTACATACCATTTCATTTGAGATTTAGTGGCTAAAATGGCCAAAATCTAGTTTTCTAGCTATATGCCACTTGGCATCATTTTATTGGTAGGAAAAGCTATTTCACATGGATAGGAGTGATCTCACACGTGCCAAGGATTGCTCACATGTGTCAAAACATCAGTAGTAGGTGAGATCCAACTTGTAGTAGATATTTGTGCAAGTCCCTATAAATTAGAAAAATTGCCTAAAATCAAGGGAGGTGGCTATAAGTTAGGAAACTTGGTCCATGTGCCATATTGATGATTATTGGTGGATCCTTTGATGAGTAGGCACTCTCACACGTGCCAAATTAGCTGAGTAAGCATCAGCTCTTGTGTATATATGGTGGCTCATTTGGCCATAATTGATATGGAAGCTAAATCTTGGTTTTGGAGCGATTCTAGTGTCTTCTCTCTATTTGTCTTGTGTTTTTATGCATTGATTGGGTTCTAAGATTAGTATACTTTATTCTCAGCCTAATGTCCGTACTCTGATAGGTTTTCACACGTGTGAAACCAGCAAGTACAAGTTTTGATCAATAATGATTGTTCTTGTTAGATTTATTCATCTATATTTGATCTAAATGCTATCTAATCTTGTGTAGATTGATAGGTTGATCTAATATAACATCCAATCACACTTGTGAATCTGATTCAGATATATTCTTGGTCCATTTTGCTGTACTTTGACACTACGTCTTAGATTAATACAACATTAAACAAAAAACTGAATTAGTGTGCGGAATTGATAAAACAAGTGAATGAGATACATAAGCGGTAACAAACAGTAATTCATTCAAGATCAGACAAAATTTAGAGTGGTATGTGCGTAATAGTTACAATATCATCTATTGATCCTCTTGATTTGACAGACCCACAGAATGCATTGGCGTGAGAGAAGTGGTGTTCTCCCACGAATAATGTCTCGCTTACTAGTGGACTTCTTGGATGTCTATGGATCCTGCTTACAAAATTGTCTCGCTCACATATAGACTTCTATTTAGTATCCTGTATATTTTCTATCTGCTACTGTATGTATCGTATACATCTAGTAATTGCATACATTCAGACTAGCACATCAGATTAGATAGACTAAACAATCTATAACTAATCATGGATTACAAGAGAGGTGGGTTAGGCACATCCTAACGCTCTTCCCCGCCGACATCATCAATTAGATCAGGGTTTTTGTACTTCATGGTACTTGCATGATCTTCCTGATCCTTTGGAGAGCGAAGGTCTAAAAGTTTCGCAAAGATTTTCATGTCGCTTCGAGTCGTTTGACTTTCGCAGTCGTCTGACTTTCTCCTACTGTATCACGAAAATTTTTCTTTCACAAACTTTTCGCATTTGTGTCTTTTCGTCAGAATGTTTGTGAATATTTTCGCTTCGTGTCTTTTCGTCAGATTCGCAAAATTTTTTGCTTCGTGTCTTTTCATCAAATTGAGGGCTGAAGGCTAGCAAAGCTTTGGTAATAGACACGTTTTGTTTTTTCAGCTCTCTCTCAAAGTGTGGTAGCTTGATGACTCCAAGACTGCTCCTCTATTTCTCGAACAGACCTTTGTCTAAGGCCTTTGTGAAAATGTCAGCCACCATCTCCTTTGTTTGAATGAAAATAGTCTGCAGCATCTTATTCCCGATTAGATCCCTTGTCAAGTGATACTTGATTGCGATGTGTTTCATCCTTGAGTGAAACACAGGGTCCTTTGTCAGATGTATTGCAGATGTATTGTCCATATGCAAAAATCAGAGGCTCATTCCTTGTTTCGCCTAGCTCGTCAAAGAACTGTTTGAGCCAAATGATTTCATTAGCCATCTTTGTTGTTGCAACGTACTCTGTTTAGCAGGATGACTGAGTCACAATGGTCTGCTTCTTGCTGACCCAGAGAATTGCTGCTCCTGACGCGACGGTGCAACCTCCTGAGACACTTTTGCAGTCGTCCTTGAGAGATGCCTAGCTAGCATCACTGTAGAAAAGCATCTAGAACCCTGCATCATGAGAATAACACAAATAAAAATTCTTCATTATGAAGGTATTGCAAAATCCGTTTTGCAATCTTCCAATGAGTTGAGCCTAGATTTGTACATAATTGGCTCATCTTGAACACGACATAAGCAATGTCAGGACGTGTGTTATCTGCAAGGTACATCAACGATCCGATCAACTCCTATATGGTGTAAGCTGCATCAATTCTCTTCCTTCTTAGAGTCTTTGAACAGTCGTCATTCGTCAGGATTGTTCCTACAAGCATTGGAGTATTGGCTCCTTTGCAACTCAGCATCCCGAAATCTTCTAGGATTTTCTAGGTATATCTGGACTGATGAAGGTACAATTTACCTCCCTCATAGTCCTTGTCAATCTGTAAGCCAAGATAACATCTAGCTTCTCCCAGGCCTGCAGTCTTGAAATGTTTCGAGATGTCATACTTCGCCTCAACAATAAGCTCTTCACTTTTGTAGAGTATCAAAGTGTCGTCCACGTATACAGCTACAATCATGATCTTCCCATCTATAATTCTTACATAAACATTGGAATCAGCCATTAGTGGCTTGAATCCTAAGGATTTCGAGACTTGATCTTTCTTCTCATACCATTGTCGCATTGACTGCTTCAGACCGTAGATACTCCTATGCATTCTGCATGCATAAGTAGGAAGTGAATTCGAGATGTAGCCTGGAGGTTGATCTATGTAGACTTCTTCGTCTAGCTCGCCAAGCATTCACCATAAGCAATCACCAAAGAAGTCGGAAGAAGAACACGCACTATCAATCTATCACACTGCAACATACTGAATGTAAAATGTACATATAAACCCTGAACCCTGATAGAGAGGGAGAACCTAGGAGTAGACTACTAGACTAGCCAACGGCTAGTTACAGCTAGTAATAAAGTACATTGTAAATAGTAACTAAGAAGTGTAACAATGAAGTTTATCATTGATTTCTAACACTCTCCCTCAATGACAAAATTACATTCTTCTATTCCTAGTAGAGTATGAAACTTTTCAAATTTACATCTGCCTAATGACTTAGTAAAAATATTTGCCACTTGATCTTCAAATTTACAGAAAACAAGATCAATGGCTCCATCAACAATTTTCTCTCAAACAAAATGATAATGTATTTTGATGTGCTTGGTTCGAGCATGTAAAACTAGATTTTTGGCAAGTTGAATGTAGCTTTGATTGTCGCGAGATATAGTAGTTGCATCCACTTGTGGTTGACCTAAATCCACAAGCAAACTTCATAACCATACCGCTTCTTGTGCAACATTGCTGAGTGCTCGATATTCAGCTTCCGTCGAGGATAAGACTACTGTAGGTTGCTTTTTGTTGTTCCATGAAACTGAAGCTGTACATAACTGAATGTATGACCACTGGTAGACCTTTTATCATCAATATTACCTGCCAATCAACATCTGAGGACACTGATTTAGGATGTGCGTTGTTGTGCTACAAGCTTCTGCTCAACAGGTGTTTGGCAGACCCTTGCTTTTGAGCATCGTCCTGGCCATCTCAACAATAGATCTTTTCTTTCGTTCTGCAACTCCATTTTGCTGTGGTGAATAAGGTGTTGTAGTCTGCCTCTTGATCCCTTGATATTTGCAGAAATCAATAAATTATGTCGAAAAATACTCACCATCTCCATCAGATCTCAAAGTTTTGATTGCAACATCCTGTTTGCTTTTCAACTAATGCCTTGAATTCCCTGAACTTAGCAAAAGCATCTGATTTCTTGCTTATGAAATAAATCCAAATGCATCTGCTATAATCATCAATGAAGATGATAAAGTAATAGTAGCCACTAAGAGATCTAGTCTGCATAGGTCCACATAGATCAATGTGGACAAGATCTAGGATGCCACTGGCTCTCCTTGCTCCACTTTTGGGAAACCTCTCTCTGTGTTGTTTTCCGAAAATGCAACCTTCACAAATTTTTCCTTTAAAAGAAATATCAGGCAATCCTATAACTAGATTATCTTTTTGAGAATTTGTAAACTTTGAGCACTAATATGACCGAATCGTTGATTCCAAAGATCACTTCGACTATCAACCGTGCTTACCATAGCTTGAGAAAAAGATCTCGCATTCAATTTTAGAGTCGATTCCCGTTGACTCTAGCTCCTGTAGCAATCACTTTGTAGTGATTTTTGATGTCTTTGACAAGACATTTGTCACTGTCAAACTCAACCTTGAGTTGTTTATTAGCCATCATCCCAACAGATAGTAGATTTTTAGCTAAGCCAGGTACATATTGCACACTGCTTATCCGCTTTATCTTCCCGCTAGCTAATTTCACTGGTACCAACTCTAATTCTTTTAACAGATAGCAATTTCCAATCGGCTTGTCCAACTTCATCACCATTGTGAGTTTCCTTGAGTTCTAAAAACCACTCTTTCCTTGAAGTCATGTGCTTATATGCACCACTATCAATGTACCAGGTATCCTTGGCTTCATCACTTGTCATTAATGCTGTAATGAACAAGTTTGAACTCTTACCTGTATCATCTTCATATTGATCATCATCGTATTGATGTTGATCAGCATAATTGTCTTCATAATAATCATCATCAAATTGATGTTGATTAGCATAATTGCCTGCTTGCCATTTGCCTTTTCTTTGTTCTATCTCCTTTTGTTTCTTGAAGCATTCACGCTCCCAACGGTCAGGTTTGTTGCAATACCTACAATTTTTAGGTTTCTTTTGCTTGGAATAGCCATGTCCTTGACCTCGGCCTTGATTCCAATTGCCTCAATTTGGGCCATCATTGGATTGTTCTTGAAATTGTTGGAACAATCCATGATATGAGTTTCCACCTCTTGATTGGTGTCTTCCACGACCAAATCTGCCGACACGTCCTCTCACTGCAAGAGCTTGATCAAATCCCATGTTGCAATGACTCAAGTTCTCTTGACGTTGTCCTTCCTGCAAAAGCAATCCACCTAACTCTTCATAGGTTGGAAGGTTTCCCGTGTGGCTATACTTGTCACAAACATTTGATGTGACTCACTCAAACTATTCAATGTCAACTGCATGATCTCATGATCTTGTACTCGCTCTTCAACTACTGCTAATTGGTCACGAATCTCTTTGATCTTCAGTATGTGATCAGCAACAGTTGCATCATCATCTGTCCGCAATGTGTGCAGCTTCGTCTTCAGGAATAGCACTCGAGATGTGTTCGTGGTCTCAAACAATGCCTTCAACGTATCCCATGCTTCTTTTGGTCCTTCTGAATCCGAAATGTAGGGAATAATTGCATCTCTAACTGATAAGTTGATGACATTTTTGTGCTTTCCGTTTTCTCCTGTCAAATGTCCGCTGATCTTCTTCAATCACTAGCCTTGTCTCTTCACTTGTCACGATCTCCCATAGCTCCTTTTCCATCAAAATGTTTTTCAGTTTGAATTTCTAACTACATAGTTGTCGGCTCCTTCCAATTTGCTTGACTCATTGAGGACACTCTCGCTTAGAGTTGTCATTACTGAACAGATGAGTCCAGATCAAGTAATTTATCACACCACAAAACTGTATATTTTTCTGGTTATACACCTGATATCAGAATGGAACGTGGAAGTATAGCTACTCACAATCCTCCTTAACTTGTGCGCGTGGATCCGATATTGGAGCATGTGATATCGGACTTGAGCGTGGATGTACAACTACTCGAAATTTTTTTTAGCTCGTGCGCTTGGATCCGATATCGGTATGGACAATATCGGACTGGAGCGCGGATGTACGATTGCTCGGGTTTCTCTTCAGTTAGCACGCTTGGATTCGATATTGGTACGGATATAAAAAAGAGAATATAAAAACTTTCAAAGGAAATATTCTAGATTCTCTACTTCGGCGCGACGGCTACGCCGCCTCCTCTTTGCTTAGATTTCAAAACAAGTGATCATTCAAATAGACAGATATTAGTAATGTGAAAGGTATGAAGCCTCAAAGCTCTAAATGGCAGTACTAGACACTGTCTGGTGTGATTTGTAGTACTCCAAACAAACAAACGAGAGATTTCTTGGCACAACTCTCTGACAAATGACACTTTTCACAAAGACTAAAAAAATTGTAAAACTTTTCCCACTCAATATATTTTCAATCTGTCTGATGTTGTCCTGGCCTTTTCGATGCCTCCGGGACTGTGTCTTCGCTCCCCACTAATAACTGTGAGCTCCAAAACCTGCAAAATACATCAAGAAGAATTTCTTCCAGCCGTTTTTTTTTTTGTCTCTCCAAGCTTACACCTCCTCTGAAGGACTTTCTCCGCGGAGCCTGTGACAAGTTGTATCCATTGATTAGGCACGTAGGACTATCGTAGCTCTGATACCATGTCAATAATCAGATATGCAACATCAAGCATTCACCATAAGCAATCACCAAAGAAGCTGGAAGAAGAACACGCACTATCAATCTATCACATTGCAACATACTGAATGTAAAATGCACATATAGATCTTGAACCCTGATAGAGAGGGAGAACCTAGGAGTAGACTACTAGACTAGCCAACGGCTAGTTACAGCTAGTAATAAAGTACATCGTAAACAGTAACTAAGAAGTGTAACAATGAAGTTTATCATTGATTTCTAACATAAATGTCTAGGTGCAGATCTTAATTGTACACGTACAACACCACATTTAGATCATTATCCAAATCATTTTAAGTTAACCAATAGATCTATCAGAATAGATCTGTTAACTCTACAAGTAATTGTCAAAAACAATACTTGATCACATGTCTATGTTCAACAACTAGGTTAAGTGCACCATATAACCCTTAGTAATCCAGGAATTCATAGTAGATCCAAACAAGATTAATCAATGCACATATGAGAAAAATCTCACTATGACCCAGTACATAAACACATATGTCATGATTAGGTAGATTTCTCCAAAATCCGCATATGTTACTCACGTATCTCACTGAGAATCTTGTAACTCAGCTACAGAAGATTCTATTTCTCTTGAGTAAATAACATATCTGGGACATCTCTGAAGTGAATAATTGCACATCACAAGTTTTCCAACCATCATACTTTTATCAACTAAATTCCTTTAACCAATGAACCTACTTCAGATCTTAGTGCACAAACTAAGATTAGGCTGACTTATACAGACATTTTTGGACAAAAGTTTCAGATTAAAGCTTTATTCCACTGATCCAATCCATAACTAAATGGTACTTGGTAGCCAATCAGTGAATCTTAATTCAATCTTTACACTACTTCCCATATTCATGAATATCTCATAGCTCAAAAACTCCCCAAATCTCCTCTAGTTCCAGATTATTCAAGATAATCACTAGAGATTTTCTCTATTCCACTAGATAATTCCACCATTGCACACAAACTGGATTCCACAAAAGAAATCTATGCAACTAGTTAATCCCATGAAAGTCTTATTCCTATCATTTTCTTCTCCCCCTTTTAAAAGAATTTCATAATTTCAATCAAAAAGTTCCCAGGAGACAACGTATAAGATATCAAAGATTTGAAAAAGTCAGTAATGAGTACTATTACAAACTGGAATTTTTTCCTTAAATCATAAAATATCTTATCTTTCTTTGTGAAAATAATGAGAAGCTAGGTTGAAGAAACTAAGCATGCAATTGGTAGTGAGTTTAAGATGCAGGACTTCGGAGTTCTTCACTATATTCTAGGCCTTGAAATAGATTTCTGGAAAGGTCATGCATTTATAAGCCAAAGCATATATGCACTTTCCCATGCTCAAGAAATTCCAGATGGAAAATTGTAAAGGCATAGATACACCTATGGAGCACACTGTAAAAGTTCCTATGAAAGATGATGAAAAATTCTTTGAGGACATCACTCTTTATAGGAGTCTTATTGGATCAGTTATTTGGTTAACACTGACTAGGCCTGATCTAAGATTTTGTGTTCATAAGCTAAGTCAACACATGCAGGATCCAAACTTATATCACCTGAAGTTGGCTAAAAGAATCTTGAGGTATATATCTTCTACCTTAGATTATGGATTATTCTACAAGGGAGAATATTGACTTTCATTGCTTTTTCAGATTCAGATTTTGCAGGAGACAAGTTGGATAGAAAATCCACAAGTGCTTACACTATATTTCTTGGAGGAAACTTGGTTTCTTGGCTCTCAAAGAAGCAGGCAACTATTTCCTTATCATCCTGTGAAACTGAGTACAAATATCTCACAACCACAACAAAGGAGGTTTATAGATCAAAAGGCTACTTTTGGAGCTAAAGTGTTATGCAGATGAGGATCTTCCAATTATCAAGAATGACAACATTTCTGCTCAAGCTCTTGCAAATAACCCAGTTTTCCATGCAAGGAAAAAACACGTTGAAGCAGCTCATCATTTTGTAAGAGAAAAAATCATTGGGAGAGAGATCTCACTGGAGCATGTTGATTCTACAAATTGTGTTGCAAATCTTCTCACCAAGCCACTACTCAAGAATGTCTTTATCAGATGAGGTCTAACCTTGGCCTAATTTTGAAGTCTATGTTGATAGAAACATAAATTTTGAGGAGTGTGTAGATTATTAAAATATTATCTTCCTATCTCGAGTTTGGGGCCATGTCCATGGTAATTTCCACTAAATTTCATGTTGTACATAAAAGGTATGTGAATTGAGCACATAACCTTCTAGTATAGGTCGGACTTGAGTTAGATAGATTCAATTATGATCACATGCAGAAGTTTATATAGCATGCAGTGTCATACTGTATGCATGCAAGCCACATGCAATTAGTGCATGCAACATGCAAAGTGGTTTTTGTGACCTACACATTGTCTAGGCAGTTTCATGAGTTGACATGCAGTACATGCAACATCCATGCATGCAGTTACACATGTGGATCTCTGGTAGGTGAATTAGTTCAATTAAGTGAATTTTCCATGCAACTCCACTATAGGAATTTGAGTCTCTCTCATGTAGGGAAAGCTTGGCATGTTTTGCCATATTGTCAATAATGAGATTTTGGTGTCTTGGACTCATTCTCTCTCCTATCCGAGTTCTTCCATCACTTTGATTTTCTCTTCTCTAACACAAGGAGCAACCTGTACTAAGTCCCCTAATGCAGCACTTAGAACTTATTTTTCTGACATTCAATTCTCATAGTGAGAAGTTAGATGTTTTTATCAAATGTCATGCCATTGTGCTCTTGTCATAGAGTTGTCAATGTATATTGTTCTCTGATCAATCTTCGTGCAATCACAACACCTCCACGTAAGATCATGTAGGGTGTAGTGGTGACTTTCACCAATGCCTACAAAACTTCAAGGGGGCACACCGAATCACACTTGAACTATAGGGGGAGTTCGGTAGACAGAAACTTGGGCAGCTTAACTAGCGCCCATGAATCTAGTCGCCAGGTCTCAGCTCTCTCTACCAGCACAACGCCAGACACCAATGCCCAGCTGTGTTGGTGGATTGTCAAGACATCCACTGTGCAAGGTGTGCCACCAGTGTAAGCACAGGTGTGTCCATGGTCGGTGTCATGCCCATGACCTTGTCTCAGGTTGTTTGTGAGGAAAATGCCCTCTTTTCAAGCTATTTTTGATGGAAAAATCATCGCTGACGTGCTATATATGCTACGTGGAAACTGTTAGAAAACGACGCGTAAATGGCCCATAATGGCCGGTTGCCCACTGACTATTAAAATACTGTTCATTTGTTAATTTATGTTGTATAAAAATTTCATTTATGTGGCTTATGCCCCTAGTTTCCGGGTTTGTCGGGACCAAGAGGTGCCAAGTATTTCCGTAATACAGTTCTAGTATTAAAAACTTCGCCGTGAGCCCATAAAAATGAAACCGTAAATAGGACCAAACTTGGCTTTGAAATTGCAAGTTGAGGCCAAGTTAGGTGTTAAAAACGAATTTGGGCCAGTGCCCTATTTTTAGAGTCAGTTTTTGAGAAGTCATAAGGAGGTGCCCCATTCTTGAAGGGGTGCACCTCCAGCCCATTGAGCCCCTACGTACAGGGAGGAGTGTGGGACAACATCACCATTCTCATTGTCATCTTCTTGAGAGAGAGAGAGAGAGAGAGAGAGAGAGAGAGAGAGAGAGAGAGAGAGAGAGAGAGAGAGAGAGAGAGAACTTGTGTGGAGAAGCTTGAAGAGAAAGAGAAGGAGTAGAAGCTGTTTTGCTTGGTGCCTCTCATCTCTTCCACTTTCAATTTGTGCTCAATCCCATAGAAGCAAGGAGGAGGAAAGGAGAAGAGGCCGATCTGCCTGGTGCCTTCCACTCTAACTTCTTTGTTGGATCTTTGCTGCAAACTGCTTTTAATTCATTGCTATAAATATGTTAATTGATTTATAGCATTGTGTTTATTCTCTGGATTATAGTTTGTGGATTGTGAGTTTATGCTCTTGCTGTCTCTAACACTAAATTGCAGGCTGTGAGGATTTGGAAGTCATCTAATCTTGTTATTGTAGGCCTATGAAACTATGGGCACATTGTTGTTCTCTGCTGTTTAAGCACTTATGGTTCTTGGTTTCATTATGTTATGCAAATCAATGGTTGCATGTTCTCTCATTTGTATACACTCTCTGGATAGAATGACAGATATTTGCTTGATGTTGTGGATGATCTAAAGATTAGACATTGTGAAACAAACAAGATAATGAAAGTTCTTCATAACTAAAGGGAAAGACATAGCCCACATTCCAGACTTGAGGATCGTTGCTCAGATCTTGAAAGAAACATCTTCTTGTCTTCTGTTATTAATTTGACAATAATTCTACAGCCCTGACTGCCAAGCATCATTAGAGCAGAAAATAACTTGCTCGTCGATGGTTTCTGGGGCTTGATCTATGGTTTTATTCGTGCCTGTAGCCGCTCTCCCTGCTGCCAGTGATCTCGGCTGGTTCCTTCTCTCCTTTCTCTTACCTGAGTGCCCTGTGACTTGCTGATGCCCTTTCTCCACCTGGAATATGACGTCTTTTCCTTACCTGAACCTGCTGTCTGGGGACTTTTGCCTGCGATCTTCTTTCCTATCTATGGATCCATGCATTCTTATCTCTCCACGCATCCCTGCTCCCTCTACCTGCGACTATTTATCTATACACATTGTGGATCGCCGGCCTACCCCCTTCTCTAACCACTCTTCTACCTGCAAATTACCCTGCTCCTCTGATCTGCAACCTCTCTCCTTCCAATGCCTGTGCCCTGTTGCGGGTTCCTCACCTGAAATTGCCTACTGCGACCCGCTCGCCCCTCTGATCCTAAGCCAGGCGCACATAGTGGGCCGTGAGTTAGGTCATTTCCATCACGCTGGCCGACGGACAGGCCTCCTACATTATCTCATGATTTGAAACTTAGGAGTATGTGAATTAGAACAAACACCCTGGTGCATTTATTCATAGGAAAAAGTAGTAGGTACATTGATGAATAAGATATATACACCCTGAAGGGGAAGTTTAAACAAAAGTAGGCTCAAACAAGAGCGAAGCTTGCAGTAAAGCTAAGATTAATCCAAATCCTAGCATTAAAAATAATAGTGCATAAACTATGATGATGTCCGTGGGAGTCTGCCAACTGACTGCAGCAGATTGGAAAAGAGGTGGTGAGTTGACTAATGAAGGGAGATGAAATGTAGCAGCCCGTTACAGAATAGATGTGAAAGATTCAACTAGTTTCATCACATTTTGCAATATTTCTATATTTGGCATATTGAGGCCAAAACTTGTTTTAGACTTAGAGGTTGACTTTTCAAAGTTCATTAGTCTAAATTTCATTCGAATAAACACTTTTTGAAAGTGTGGGAAAGATAGAATGCGAGTTTGAGTACATTCAATTTGAATAAGTTGGGTACATGAATCTAGACCCAAAATTGGTAGGGTTAGCATTTTGGTGGGAAAGCCAAGTGGCCAAATATGGTTTGGACCTGCTATAAAAGGATGTAACTCGTGGAGAGAGTCATCTTCTCTCTTCTCTATCTCATTTCATGCTTATACATGGTTCTCTTGGGTTCTACTATCCATTGGTGCACTATCTTGGTGATTGCTTGCAATTCTATGTGTAGAATGATCTATATTTGTTATTTTTGGATCCACACGTGTGAAATACAGTAGCTTGCTGGTTTTGTATGGAAGCAACAGTACATAATCATTTCATTCAAGTTTGATCAAGTTCTATTAGTGTTTGCATCTCAAATTGTGTGTAGATGCTGATTTTTCTACATTGGTGAAATTGGTAGTGAATTTCTCTTTCTAACCAAAGATCATTCAAGTAGATTGGATCTTAAGGATCTGAAATCTTTCACATGGTATCAGAGCTTGTGTTTCATGTTATGAAAGAGGAAATCAGATCTATCAATGATTTGGTGAAGATATCAAGTCTAGAGCATGCTAGAGAGGATTCTACACCAAAATCGGATTTTTTGCTTTTGTAGATTGGATCTTTTGTAGATCAAAACACTAAATAGGTCAATATACTTGTTCAATTCCATTTTTTGAATTCACATGCTGGATTTGGCCGATTTTTGGATCATTGGTTCAGCCTAAGTGGTGACTTATAGATTGCATATCAAATTTTCAGCATTTGCATGTAGATTTGGAATAGTCAATTTTTTGTGATTTTGTCAAAACCCTAATTTTGATTGGATCTTAGATAGTGAGGTTGCTGGACTTCATTTGAGTGTGTTTCAATCTTTGGAAGTTGCAAAAGTCATTAGATTGAGGATAGATCATAGGTTGATCAAGATTCCATGATTTTATGTGTTGATTTGCTTGGATAAGTGCTAGAAGAGAATTTGTGAGATAGTTTCAAATCTTGGTGATTTCTTTTGAAAGCATTTGTTGTTGTTCAAAGGAGTGCTTTGTGCACTGAAACAGGTTGAAAGAGAAGATCAGGTCATTGCTACATGGCAACCTCAATTGGAGTCATGTTGGAAGCCAATGATAGGCTTACCTCAAGTAACTATTCATTATGGAAAGTGAGGATGGAGTCACTTCTTGAGATGAATGATGTTTTGGATATTGTTGTAGGTTTGGAGGAGAGACCAGCAACACAACAAGATCAATTTAGGTATGACAAGAGGGCCAAGAAGGCTCTACACATGATAAAGATGAATGTTACCAATGAACTTCTCAAGGAAGTTGGTAAGTGCATCATCTTTGGAAGCTTGGAATTCATTGAAGAAGTTTTATGAATCCAAGTCTACTTCTAGAGTGTTGACTCTAAGAAGGCAAATCTTTTCTTGTTTACAAAAGAATGAAGAAAGTCCAAGTACTTTTGTTTTGAGAATGAAAGCATTGAATGATGAGCTAGCTTGCATAGATGAAAGCATTAAGGAATGAGAGCTTATTCAAGTGATTCTTAATGGATTGTTGGATGCTCATGCTAACATTGTTCAAAGTATTGCTATTCAAAAGACTTTGCCAAGTTTGATGGATCTTCAAGAGATCTTGATCAATGAGGAATATAGGCTTCAAGCAAGAGGTGGATCTACATCGACACTTCAAGAGGATGCTATGTTCACAAAGGGCAAATTCAAGGGCAAAACCAAAAGCAAGTGGTCTAAAGGCAAGATCAAGTGGATGCTTCTTCAAGTGGCAAAAAAAAGGATAGATCAAAGCTCAAGTGCTTCTATTGTGGCATCAAAGGACACTTTGCAAGTGAGTGCTACAAGAAGAAGAGAGTTCAAAGAGACAAGCAAGGTAATCTTACTCTTGATGAGGATGGTTTGGATGTGCAAGATGCAAATGATGATTCTTTTGTGATGTCTTCATGTATGCTTGCTAATGATGGAGATCTAGATCCTTGGTGATTGATAGTGGAGCAAGTTCACACATGACCTTTCACAAAGAGTACTTCACTTCTTTGTTGGCATATGGAGATGACAAGAGGGTGATCTACATGGCCAATGATGGTGAGTGTGCAATCAAAGGGATTGGCACAGTTCCTATTTCTCTCTCTACAAATAGGAATGTTCATTTGGAGGATGTCTTGTTTATTCCATCTATTACCAAGAATTTGCTTAGTGTGAGTCAAATGCTAAGCAAGGGCCTCAAGGTGGAGTTTGATGGAGATGTTTGTTTGATCAAAAGGAAGGATGTCTTGATTGGAAAAGGTAAAAGGCAAGGGAAGTTGTTCAAACTTGATGCTTGTGTTTATGCTAACCAAGTTGGATGTGTTGCAAGGGAGCAAATTTCTATTCAAGAGGTTTGGCACAACAGGATGGGACACCTCAACTTCAAGTCATTGGAGGTAATGGCAAGGAAGAAGGTTGTGATTGGTCTTCCAAGTTCCTTAAGTAATGACAAGCATGTTTGTGAGTCTTGTGCTTTGTCTAAGTCACATAGACTACATTATACTAGATCTATTTCTAGATCTACAAAGCCTTTTCAGCTTGTACATTTGGATATTCATGGATTTACTACAATTAGCAATAGTGGAGCTAAGATGTATGTAACATTCATTGATGATTTTAGTAGATTTTGTTGGATCTATCTACTAAAGAGTAAGGATGAAGTGTATGATGTCTTTGTCAAGTCCAAGAATGCAAGGGAGAACCAATTTTCCACAAAGATCAAGTGCTTGAGAGGTGACAATGGTGGTGAGTACATATCTAACAAGTTCAAGGCCTTTTGTGATGAGCATGGGATCAAGAGGGAGTATACAACATCAAGGACTCCACAACAAAATGGAGTGGCTGAAAGGAAGAATAGGACTTTATGTGAAAGTGCTAAAGCTATGAGGTTAATTGCTAATCTTGACAAACCATTTTGGGATCAAGCTTTGTTGTGTGCCAACTTCTTGTGCAATAGGTGGCCGAGTGCTATTTTGGAA